>WBNM01033134.1:0-23011 GCA_013399055.1 Ramphastos sulfuratus | reverse complement strand
TCCCTCCCCAGCCTTCCTGTAGCCCCCTTCAGATACCAGAAGGCTACTATAAGGTCTCCTGGAAGCCTTCTCTTCTCTAGGCTGCAGAGCCTCAACTCTCATAGCCTGTCCTCAGAGCAGAGCTGCTGCAGCCCTCTGAGCATCTTTGGATGAACACCAGTTAGGGAGCACAAAGCCAGCAGTGCCTCCTGGCACCTCTGCAGGCTATTTTGTGTGTGTGTGTGTGTGTGTGGGTGTGTGTGTGTATACTCTGCATGGGTTATCAGTTAAATATGTATTGATATGCGGCACAGGCAATAAAAGCTAAGGCCAGAGCTGCAATCTTGCCTGTCCTTGAATTTCACTTTCCCCTCCTGTGTTCTGGTCTCCATCGGTAGTTTACTGCAGGAAGCTGTACGCTAATCAGCCTGTAAAATGCTGCTCTGGGGGAGACTGATCCCAGTCAAAGGCTGGGGCAGATAATAGGCTTGCCTCACTTGACAAAAAGATAAGCCAGGGTATTTTGTCCCTCATTATTTCCCCGGGCCTGGGAGGTGGGTTCTTCCTCTCTCTCCTTTAAACAAGCTAACACCAAGAGTCATGACAGGAGTGGGAGCCTGTTAATGCCAGCCCTATAATTAGAAGGTTTCCATGCGTGAGGCAGAGGGGTGTCTTCAGGCCACTTCCTGACCCACAGATCAAAAACCTGAGCAAGATACAGATAAGAAAATGCCCAGGAAATGAAACATGCTCCCCACTGCTAATCCAGACGGCCTGATTTTTTCCCTCTGGCCAGGGGGGCTGCCTGGGTGGCACTTCTGGCTAGATGCCTCCTATCGTCCCTGAATTTGAAAGGGCAGTGAGGCAAAAGGTTGCTGTCCTGTTGGGGCCAAGCATTTTGTATCCCTCCCTTTGGTCTTCTTTCTTACCCAGAGTGGAACAACATGTTTGCAGTGTAACTCTGTGGGACACAAAGGACTTGGACCTGTGCTGCCAAGCCTAGAATGTGCCTTGCCTCTCCTCCCCTCTCTCCCCACTTTCCTCTCTTCTCTCTCTCCACTCTCCTCTCCTCTGCTCTCCTTCCTCTGCACTCCTCTCTCCTATTTCTTCCCTCATCTCTCCCCTCTCTCCTTCCTCTGCACTCCTCTCCTATTTCCTCCCTCCTCTCTCCTTTCTGTCCACTATCCTCTCTCCTCTCTCTTTTCTCTTCTCTCCTTCCTCTGCATTCCTCTCTCCTCTTTCTTTCTCTTCTCTCCTTCCTCTGCACTCCTCTTTCCTATTTCCTCCCTCCTCTTTCCTCTCTCCTTTCTCTTCTCTCCTTCCTCTGCACTCCTCTTTCCTATTTCCTCCCTCCTCTCTCTCCTCTCTCCTTTCTCTTCTCTCTTTCCTCTGCACTCTTCTCTCCTATTTCCTCCCTCCTCTCTCCTTTCTCTCTGCTCTCCTCTCCCATCTCTCCCCTCAATCATTCCACCCAAATTAATAGCAGTACAAAACTCTGCCAGCCAGCCCAAGGAGATGCTATCCCTGTTTCATTTTCATGCTCAGCTGCTTGCTTGCTGGCACAATCCCATCAGGTAAGCACCTTGCTTCTTGCACATGACTTGTCTGCATATGATACAGCTGTAGAACATGCAGACTCAGCCAGCAGCCAGCAACATCAATCATGTAGCCACCTTTCAGTATTAAAGGCAAATTAATGCCAGACTGGTTTAAAGCCCAGCTGCTGGGGCTGGGCTCAGCCAGAATGGTTCACTGCAGCTGTTTATAGCTATCCAGGGAGGAAGGGGCAGGAGGGGTTTACTGGCATTGGCATCTGATCTGATCTGAGCAAGGAGCCTGACATCTTCATTCTTGTGACAGGTTCTATGGGCTCTTTGGCATGAGGCCGAGAGCTTGGCCCTGCAGCTTGGCTGAGCATGTGTGCAAACCACACAAGTGAGAGAGCTGAGACTGTCTGTCAACAGCTCTATCCCATAATGTGCTGGGAAATCTGGCCCAGCTCCAAGGCTGATTTTGAGCATGTGAGTAGCTTCATTTATGTCAGTGAGAGCAGGAGGCTGAGCTGCTCACTGCAGTGAGAGGGATGCTTGGGCACTGGAACTGCTGGACCCCGAGGAGGCAGGGGCGGTGCCACCCCTGGGTGTGAGCTCATGGGCTGGGAAGCCAGGCTCAGCCATGTCCTCCCCTGCACACAAGGCTCATTAGCTAGCACCAGGCTTTCTGGGCTGCTTCCATTGCATAGGATTTCCTGTCCTGTGCTCAAACCCCACGAGCCATATGGACAAGCATATGGGATGTGTCTTTTCCTGTATTTTTGCAGTAACCAGCCACTCTTCCGGAGCACAGGCTGGTGGCTGGTGGGAAAAACAACCACTGCACACCTACAGACAAATCACACTCCCTGGGCCAGACCTGCTGTGCCCATGCTGCACTGCTCCTCTGGCTGTGCGCAGGGCTGCACAGAAGCAGGTGTGCCTGTCTGAGGAGAAAATGCAGTCAGAACCATGACCAGGGGCTCAGGAAGCCTTAATATAATGGACCTGGGGGATAGCAACACCTGCACTTCTGTGGGGAACTCCTCGACTTTACCAGTGGAGGCACCCAAAGTAACACCAAGATGTTCTACACTATCCTGAAGGATCCTGACAGACTTGAGAAGAGGACCAGTGCCAACAACTGAGGTTCAACAAGTCACAGTGCAGAGTCCTGCATCTGGGTTGGTCCAACCACAGGCACAAATCCAAGCTGGTTGCAGAGCAGGTTGGGAGTAGCTCTGAAGAGCATTGTGGGTGTTGTGTGCTGAGCAGCTCCCCAGGAGCCAGCAGTGCCCTCATGCAGCCCAGCAGGCAGCTGTGTGCTGGGCTGCAGCCAGAGGAGTGTGGGCAACAGGGCAGGAGAGGAGATTGTGCCCCTTGGCTCTGCTCTCCTCAGACCTCACCTCCAATCCTGCCGCCAGTGCTGCCGTCCCCAGCAGAAGAAGGACACAGAGCTGGTGAAGAGAGTCCAGAGGAGGCCACAAAGATGCTGCAAAGGGCTGGAGCAGCTCTGCTGAGGCTTGCTTCAATTCCTCTGCTGCATTGGAGGCTGTGAGCTCAAAAATCAAACCAGCCCAGATGGATTGCAGTCAGAAAATGAATCTGGAGCAAATGCTTTCTACAGAGGTGCTTAATTTACAACCAGCAGAACTTCAGGAACTTGTGCTATGGACAAGGAAGCCCAGGAACAATGGCTCCTTCCTGTGACTATCAGTGAAGTGATGACTAAACAGGCACTCCATGGCCAGACAGTAAGCAAGGCTACCTCCAACCAGTGCTGGAGTTAAGGAAGGCTGCTGAGAAAGATGTTGAAACTGGGTCCTATTTATGAACATTTTCTGCCTTCTTCCAAGAGGAGAAAAGTGGCTGCAGAGCCAACACGAGGCAGTGACTGCTGGTGAAGTGCAGCAAGGTCCTTTGCTGCTAAAAGTCACCCTGACACAGACCAAGCCTCCCATGCAGCTGCATCATAGCTGCATTTCAAATTGGGGCTGGGGAAAACAACTGTCACCTTCTGCACCGGTCCTGTGGACTGCTGCAGACACCAGCCAGACCTTTGCTTGTGCCAGCAGCCATCCCCTCATCCCAGCCCTCAAGGACACGGTGCCAGTCTCCCTGCCAGAGGTGCCCCACACCACCAGTGTGAAAGCATCAGTTGCTTTCACTTAGTGAAATGGCTGCAAGATTACAAGGACTACATCTGCAGAATATCAGCTTGCTAAGTGCTTAATGGGACTCTGCTGACCCTTGAAGGCTTCTTTCTGTCCAGGCAGCAGCAGATATAGGTTGTTACCATGGTATGGAGGTGACAGTATCCTGTTCTTTGTGAGGAAAGCAAATCTCAAGGCCAGGAGAACTGCTCACTGGGGATCTAGTTAGCTCAAGAAGGAAAGCAGGACCTCCAGGCTACAGTGGGGGAGCAACAGGAGGTGAATTTGTGTTTGTGTACTGCTGGGAAGGATTTCAGGAGAATGTATGGCAGAGTGAAAGCCTAATTAGAATAGCTACAGCTAGCTCAGACAAGATCAACTGCATAAATCACTCCTGTGATATCACAAAGGATGGGGTAGGCAAAATAAGAAAACCCAAATTGATCCCATCCCTCTAAGACTTGCCTTATCACAAATTTTCTCAGTTCTTGGTGACTTAAATGATCTTTCCTCAGGTTCTGAAGGTCTGCTTCTGATGCAGCCCATGCTTCTGGTTAGAGCCTGTGTGCACACACAGGTACACCTGCTCTGGCTGTCCAAGCAGCTTTTGTTCAGAAACAAAGCTACATGAATTTGTCCCCTCCAGTGCTGCTGTCCCCAGCACAAGAGGGACACAGAGCTGCTGGAGGGAGGCCAGAGGAGGCCACTGGGCTGCAGTCAGAGGAGTGTGGGCAGCAGGGCAGGAGAGGGGATCCTGCCCCTGGGCTCTGCTCTGCTCAGACCTCACCTCCAATCCTGCACACAGGGCTGCTGTCCCCAGGAGCAGGAGGACACAGAGCTGCTGGAGGGAGGCCAGAGGAGGCCACAAAGATGCTGCAAGGGCTGGAGCAGCTCTGCTGTGAGCACAGGCTGAGGGAGCTGGGAGGGTGCAGCCTGCAGAGGAGAAGGCTCCAGGGGCACCTCAGAGCTGCCTGCCAAGAGCTGAAGGGAGCCTGCAGGAAGGCTGCAGAGGGACTTTGCATCAGGGGGGCTAGAGACAGGCCAAGGGGCAATGGTTTGGAGCTGAGGCAGAAGTTGTTGAGTGTGAGGGTGGTGAGAGTGTGGCACAGGCTGCCCAGGGAGGCTGTGGCTGCCTCCTTGCTGGGGGTGCTGCAGGAGACTGTAGCTGAGAGGTGTCCCTGGGCATGGTGGGGAGGTTGGAGGAGATGAGCTCTGAGGTCCCTTCACATTCTGTTTGGAAGAGCTGTGGAACTTGGCCCATCACTTCCCAGAGAAATGCCTGGTAAGGAGATTTGTTTGTCATGAATTTTTATCTGGGTAATTTCTGCAGATAAGTTTTTGGCTGCAGCCCATTTGCAAATAGTTGACATTTAATACTGGAGATCTGAGAAGATTTGCTCTATGCTGCATGAGAAATTCCTGCTCTCTTGGCTGGATGCAATAACCCCCAGAATCCCTAGAATGAGGTTTCTTGTAGAAATTCTTGTGTGTATAAAATCTGAATTTACTTTCTGCAGATTCTTTGCAGTGTATGCTTGATCCTGCCAGGGGCTTAGCACAAGCCCTGTGCTCCAAAAATCCCTACTTATACCTCTGCTTAGCTTTGAGGACAAGATTAGTTCTCCAGGAGTCAAGCCAAAGTTCATTTCAGCATGAATAAGAGGAAAAAAAACCCCAAACAAATCAGTAAATTTAATTTAGGATGATAAGATTATAAAAACCAAATGAGTGTCCCTTCCTTGTCCTGCAAATGATGCCACAGTGCTTGTCTTGTTCCTGACCTGGGACCTCTGCCCAGCCACCCCCTGCCCACTTTGCTGCTCAGCTCCCACCCCACAGTGCCTCTTATAGGGGGGTTTTGCTCCCTGACCCCTGAGGCTTCTTCACCTTCACCAATGCTCCTAAAACACTGACCCCAGCTCCACCCCTGGTCGGCATGAGACAAGCATCCTCCTGGCTGAGCCCAAGAGAGTAGTTTTGAGATGCTTGAGGCACAACTTCATTGCCATGGGAGAGCAGTTTTGAGATGCTTGAGGCACAGCTTCATTGCCATGGGAGAGCAGTTTTGAGATGCTTGAGGCACAGCTTCATTGCCATGGGAGAGCAGTTTTGAGATGCTTGAGGCACAGCTTCATTGCCATGCCAAGCTAGAGGAAAGGACACACTGTGGTGATCAAAGCTCTCTGCTTGGAACAGCCTTTCCCAGGCCCACACCATGCAGCAGATATTTTTTCACAGCATGAATTCTGACTTCATTATTTTTCCTGGAACTGGTAGAAAAAAATTACCAAAGCAACAACTTCTTGTAAGGGGATTGTGGTCTGCCTTCAGGGCAGTGACATTATGAAGAGCCTCAGGTCTGAGGCACTCCAAGAGCCAAACTGATCGATTTGAAATGCCAAATACCCACAGACCAGCAAGGACAGCTCCTGCAGCTCTCTAGAATGACCAAGCCACACCTTTTAAAAATGCTCCTTCCTTTCTGCCCTGTATCAGAAGGGAGCCTGTGTAGGCTTACCAGAGCTCTCCAGACCCTCTCTTTGCATCTCAAACATCAGCCTGTGCTTCTCCTCTGATACTGCAGAGCTCTCTGATCCAGTTACACCAGTTACTGTCTGCTCACTGGGAGGCTTTATTCTGGGGAGCTGGCTTGGCCCTTGTGGCCAAGAGGGCCAGTGGGGTCCTGGAGGTATTCAGAAGAGTGTGTCCAGCACATCCAGGGAGGTTCTCCTCCACCTCTACTCTGCCCTGCTGAGACCTCATCTTGAGCACTGCCTTCAGTTTGGGGCTCCCCAGTTCCAGAGGGACAGGGATCTGCTGGAGAGAGTCCAAGGGAGGGCTGTGAGGATGATGAGGGGACTGAGCACTGCCTGGTGAGGAGAGGCTGAGGGACCTGGGGCTGCTTAGTCTGCAGAAGAGAAGACTGAGAGGGGATCTCATCAATGTTTATCAATCTCTGAGAGCTGGGGGTCAGGAGGAGGGGAACAGGCTCTGCTCACTGCTGCCTGGGATAGGACAAGGAGCAATGGATGGAAGCTGCAGCACAGGAGGTTCCAGCTCAACACAAGGGGCAACTTCTTGCCTGTGAGGGTCCCAGAGCCCTGGCACAGGCTGCCCAGAGAGGTTGTGGAGTCTCCTTCTGTGGAGCCTTTGCAGGCCTGTCTGGATGTGTTCCTGTGTGCCCTGAGCTGGATTGTCTGGTCCTGCTCTGGCAGGGGGGTTGGACTGGATGCTCTCTTCCAACCCCTGACATCCTGTGATGCACAGCATGGCTGGGGCCACCTCTGGCTCATCATTTCAGAGCTCTAGGTGGAGCATTTGCATCATTTTACAGCATTACATCATTAAACTTTCTACCTGTGTGCAAAACTCACTGCTCCAATGACTCACCCTCCAGCCATCCCATGTGGGAACGTGGGTCACACATGCTGGTATCATGAGTTCATGGATCTGCTTCCCATCACAGCAGCTCAGAAGCCTGTGGTGGTTGGTGTAGCATGGGACCATGCTGGTCCGTTTTGTCTAAGCCTATGAGACCCAAGGTCCTGTGTTGGTTTGGATGTGCAGGAACATTCCCAGCCCTTCAGCAAAAGGCTTTGCACTCCTCTCTTGCCTCTACAATTTGCAGGGCTCCAGTATTTTCCTGCTCTCTCCCTTTTGGAGCTGCAGCCCTGGGAGCTCATCATTCACCAGGCTGGTGCTGCGGGGAGGTGAGGACCGGGAGCTGCCCAGCTCCTGCCTGGCGCAGTGGGGTGGAACAAGCCAGCAGGGGCATGGCTTCGTGCAGGAGAGATCCCCGTTTCCTGTTTGTCCTCCTTTCAAAAGAAACCTAATCCCAGGGCAAATAAAACCCTCCTTGCTAAGTCCTTGAGACTTAGGACTGACTTAACACCGAAGCAGAACTTAAATCTTTCCCTTTCCAGATGTGGTCACTTGGATGATCACCCAAAACGCTGCTCTTGCAATAAAGAAAGGCTGCCCTGGGTTTTTCTTTCCTCTGTAAGCAACCAGAGAGGCTTTAGGCTTCAAAATTTGAGAGTCTGCAAAAGCTATTTCTATTAATAAAGACATTTAAAAAAAAATAAAATAAGGCAGAGCTTGGGGTTCTGTCATTCCACCCCAACATGCAACAACAGTTGTGGGTAAGCCCCATGTGAGAATTAAGTCCTCACAGCTGCTATCCTGTTAACTTTAGCTATTTTGTTATTTTGGCTAAGTTGTCAAAACGTTCATTTCCTGGTGTCTGGGAAACTGACTGAGCAGTGCTGGGCTCTGCTGCCTGCTCCTGAGATAGAGGGAGGCTGGATAGGAGAGTGCAGGACTTGGGCAAGCCCTAATGCAAAGCTCCCTTAGTTCCCCAGCAGCAATTTTATCTTATCTGTGCACATTGCTTTTTCCAAATCAAGACCAGCCTTTGCATTATTATAAACAACTGGAGAGTGGGAAAATATTCCCTGAGGCAAGAAGCAGCACTTCAAGTAAAGCACTGTGATGGAAGCTGCAGGGTGCAGTGGAATTTATTGCTCCTAAAGACATCTTCCTGCTCTCAGTGTGAGAATCACTTTTGTCCTAAGTGCCAACCTGCGCCAGGACCCTGAGCCCAATGAGCCCAGTGAGACTATGTTAGAAGGACAATACATTGAGTCACAGCTTTTAATCATGTTCAGTCTTATGAGATAAGAGTCCCAGCTGCATCGCAGTCCCATAGTGCATGTCAGCCTTAAAACACTCTCCCCTTCAGGGGGGGCACAAGAGACCTCTGTGTGCTTAAAGCCTCTACATGCTTAAAGCCTCTACATGCTTAAAACCTCTAGATGCTTAAAGCCTCTACATGCTTAAAGCCTCTACATGCTTAAAACCTCTATATGTTTAAAGCCTCTAGATGCTTAAAGCCTCTACATGCTTAAAACCTCTATATGCTTAAAACCTCTAGATACTTAAAACCTCTATATGTTTAAAGCCTCTACATGCTTAAAACCTCTACATACTTAAAACCACTACATCCTTAAAGCCTCTAGACGCTTAAAACCTTTAGATGCTTTAAACCTCTACATGCTTAAAGCCTCTAGACGTTTAAAGCCTCTATNCTTAAAACCTTTAGATGCTTTAAACCTCTACATGCTTAAAACCTCTGCATGCTTAAAACTGAGCACACATCTCAAACTTCTTTAGAGGCAGCAAGGGCTGGACCTTGCATGACAGAACTGAAGCAAACAAGGAAGATGGAGAGGGACATTTTAGGGTGTCAGGTAGTGATAGCACTGGGGGGAATGGATCCAAGGTACAGGAGGGCAGATTTAGGTTAGACATTAGGAAGAAGTTCTTGCCCATGAGGGTGGTGAGGCACTGGCACAAGTTGCCCAGGGAAGTGGTGGAAGATTCATCCCTGGAAGATTTTAAGGCCAGGCTGGATGTGGCTCTAGGCAACCTTATCTGGTGGGAAGTGTCCCTGCCCATGGCAGGGAGGTTGGAACTGGATAATCCTTGAGGTCCCTTCCAACCCTGACAATGCTGTGATTCCGTGAAACTAGACCTGTGTGGCATCAGGGCACAGCTCTTGTTAGAGGTAATGTCCAAACTTCATTCTCTTCCTTATGGAAAGAGTTGCTTATTGAAACCCAAAGATTTTTGTCAATGAACCCTTTAGATCTGATGATCTCTCCCACCCCTTCTCCCTGCACTGCAGTGCTAGGAGGTGTAATGCACATCCTCCTTGTTCTCATCCTCACTGTGGATCTGCTTGTTGCTGGCTGTAGCAGGCAAGCTCCTTGGGTGTTATGCAGTGCTGCTCTGTCATTTAGGAGTTGCTATGCACATCTGCTGTACTCAGCACTGGTTAGGTCACACCTTGAATCCTGTGTCCAGTTCTGGGCACCTCCATTTAAGAAAGATGCTGAGGTGCTGGAAGGTGTCCAGAGAAGGGCAGCAAGGCTGGGGAGGGGCCTGGAGCACAGCCCTGTGAGGAGAGGCTGAGGGAGCTGGGGGTGTGCAGCCTGCACAAGAGGAGGCTCAGGGCAGACCTCATTGCTCTCTGCAGCTCCCTGCAGGGAGGTTGTAGCCAGCTGGGGTTGGGCTCTGCTGCCAGGCACCCAGGGACAGAAGAAGAGGACACAGCCTCAAGCTGTGGCAGGGCAGGTTCAGGCTGGATGTTAGGAAGAAGTTGTTGGCAGAGAGAGTGATTGGCATTGGAATGGGCTGCCCAGGGAGGTGGTGGAGTGCCCATCCCTGGAGGTGTTTAAGAGGAGGCTGCATGAGGCACTCAGTGCCATGGCTTAGTTCATCAGAAATTGTTAGGTGATAGATTGAACTCAATGATCCTGGAGGTCTTTTCCAACCTGGTTCATTCTGTGATTCCTCCTGGTTCTCACCCTGACTGTGGCTCTGCTTGTTGCTGGCTGTAGCAGGCAGGGTTCCTGGGTGTTTGGCAGTGCTGCTCTGTCGTTTCAGCCAGCACTTTGTGCAGCAGAGTGCTGGAGCCTGCCTGCCTGCCCTCGGAAGGTGGTGTTTGTGAGAGTGTGGTCAAAGTGCACTGCACAGCACAGGATGACAGCCTCAAAGTCAGCTGTTGTGCTGTGTTGAAAAAGGCCTCAGTCAGCTCTTACAAATTTGCTGATGTTACTTCATTTCTATCAAGCAGGCCAGGAGCACCTGAGCTGTCTCTTTCCCTTTGCCTTCCCTGCACACCTTGCTGAGAGTTTGCTGTAAAAGTTCCCTCTTGGTCTCAGAGCCTGCTGATACCAACCCAGGCCACAGTATGGGTGTGCTTGCAAGCAGGCAAAGCTGGACACCAACTCAAAATGGCATGGCATCAGCTCAAGACTTTGCTTTTTAGTGAGCTGTGAGCTTATTTTGACCAACAGCTTGCAAAAGGGAGAAAGAAAAGCAAAATGTCTAAGAAGTCAAGGTTGGTGCAAGCTGTTTGCAGAGAAGTGCTCCAGAGTGTGTGCCCTGGGGAAGGGAAAGTGCCAAAGGGGAATGATGGATGGGATTCAGCCTGCAAAGACAGGTGGCATTGCAGTTAGGCCAGTTGTGCAGATGAGTTTTTGGAGGGGGAAACAGGAAGCTTTGCAGTATAAGCCACTAGACTGAGTTCGAACAGCAACATTATGGTGCCATGACATGAGTTACCTAATTGGACCTCACTGCTCACTGCCCAAAAGGATCCCAGGATCCCAGGGTGTCAGGGGTGGGAAGAGACCCAAAGAGCTCATCCAGTCCAACCCCCCTGCCAGAGCAGGACCAGACAATCCAGCTCAGGGCGCACAGGAACACATCCAGACAGGCCTGGAAAGGCTCCAGAGAAGGAGACTCCACACCCTCTCTGGGCAGCCTGTGCCAGTGCTCTGGAACCCTCTACTCCCCAGTTTTCATCATGCATTCCCTGCCCTCCAGCAACTGCATGGTTATGGCTTCTGTTGGTCCATTGAGCTGAGCTGATGGAAAGCAGGTTCTTGGAAGTGTGCTTATCTTCTGCCAGATGAGCTCAATGGGCCAATTCACTGTGGCTATGTGAGAGTTTCTCTGCTATGAGGACAGGCTGAGAGAGTTGGGGTTATCATAGAATCATAGACTCAAGCAGGTTGGAAGAGACCCCCAAGCTCATCCAGTCCAACCTATCACCTAGCCCTTGCCAATCAACCAGACCATGGCACTAAGTGTCCCATTCAATCTTGAACAGCTTGTTGTTGTTTGGTTTGGAGAAGAGAAGGCTCTGAGGGAACCTGATTGTGGTCTTTCAGTATCTGAAGGGGGCTACAAGAAAGCTGGGGAGGGACTTTTTAGGCTGTCAGGCAGTGACAGGACTGGGGGGAGTGGAACCAAGCTAGAAATGGGGAGAGTCAGCCTGGAGGTTAGGAAGAAGTTGTTCAGCATGAGGGTGGTGAGAGCCTGGCAGGGGGTGCTCAGGGAGGTGGTGGAAGCCTCATCCCTGGAGGTGTTTAAGGCCAGGCTGGCTGAGGCTGTGGCCAGCCTGAGCTAGTGGGAGGTGTCCCTGCCCATGGCAGGGGGGTTGGGACTGGTGCCCAACCAAGGGGNTGCCAATCAACCAGACCATGGCACTAAGTGTCCCATTCAATCTTGAACAGCTTGTTGTTGTTTGGTTTGGAGAAGAGAAGGCTCTGAGGGAACCTGATTGTGGTCTTTCAGTATCTGAAGGGGGCTACAAGAAAGCTGGGGAGGGACTTTTTAGGCTGTCAGGCAGTGACAGGACTGGGGGGAGTGGAACCAAGCTAGAAATGGGGAGAGTCAGCCTGGAGGTTAGGAAGAAGTTGTTCAGCATGAGGGTGGTGAGAGCCTGGCAGGGGTTGCTCAGGGAGGTGGTGGAAGCCTCATCCCTGGAGGTGTTTAAGGCCAGGCTGGCTGAGGCTGTGGCCAGCCTGAGCTAGTGTGAGGTGTCCCTGCCCATGGCAGGGGGGGTGGGACTGGTGCCCAACCAAGGGGGTGGTGCCTTGCAGCCCTGACAATGCTGTGATCCTGTGATTTAGCTGCCCAGGTCCCTCTCTGTTCTGTTTTCCTTCCCTAGGTGTTTTCCCTTACTGAACCTCTGCACTCATGCTGAGGTATTTTACTTCACTGGAAAGTAAACCACAAGGACTGCAAAGCTGTTGAGCTGTCCCACAGCAAAAGCAGCAGCTCCTGAGCAACAGGTGATGGAACTCACCCTGAGATTTTGCAGCTCAGAGCTTCACTCAAAGCAAAGCCATCTATTCCTTACTGGCTTAACCATCTTCTTCTAAAAGAAGAGTTTATGGATAATGTTGTGGGTATCTGTGGAATTATTTCCCCCAAAAGGTGCTGAAAGAAGCTGGTTTAAACATGAATTAGATGTTTAGACACAGGTAGCTTCCTCTGATTTTTTTTTTTCTTCCCTCAGGTGGTGGCTACTTGGGCAGCAGGTAGAATGGAAGAAGCAATAACTATGAAACACAGGGAAAAAACCACCATCAGTTCTGCCAGGGCTGAGCATTAGGAATGTATCAGGATCACTAAAAGATTTCAGCTTGTTTTGCCACCAAAAGGCAAATGAGCCCAATGTGGGGGGTAAGTGGTCCATGAAGTTTGGTAGCTGCAGTTGTGCAATTGGTGTTTTATGTAAAGCTAAATTCACTTTAGAGCTTTGAGATCTTTTAACTCACCTCATGCCTTAATACTTATGCCTTGCTTGAAGGTGCCCAGTAAAGGGCAGCAAGGCTGGGGAGGGGCCTGGAGCACAGCCCTGTGAGGAGAGGCTGAGGGAGCTGGGGGTGTGCAGCCTGCACAAGAGGAGGCTCAGGGTAGACCTCATTGCTCTCTGCAGCTCCCTGCAGGGAGGTTGTAGCCAGCTGGGGTTGGGCTCTGCTGCCAGGCACCCAGGGACAGAACGAGGGGACACAGCCTCAAGCTGTGCCAGGGGAGGTTCAGGCTGGATGTTAGGCAGAAGTTCTTCCCAGCAAGAGTGATTGGCATTGGAATGGGCTGCCCAGGAGTGCCCATCCCTGGAGGTGTTTAAGAGGAGGCTGCATGAGGCACTCAGTGCCATGGCTTAGTTAATCAGAAGGTGTTAGGTGATAGATTGGACTGGATGATCTCAGAGGTCTTTTCCAACATGATTGATTCTGGTTCTGGTTCTGGTTCTGATTCTGATTCTGACTGATTCTGATTAATTGCTCTCTAAGGGCTAGGAATGCAATAGATTGGAAGCTCTTAAGGAAAATCCAGCAGAGGGAAAATTGTATCAGCCCTTGTTGATTTTTATTCAGAGTTGGTAGGTTCAGAAATTTCACTGTGAATTATGTTTCCACTTCCCCCTTTACTTAATCTTCAGTCTCAACAGGGCAAGGCATTGGATGACAATGGCAGAATGTCCACTAACTTTGCCTGGCCTGGGATGCAGAGCAGCTCCTGCTTCTAAATGCACTGTAGGAAGTGGGAAGGGCTGCAACTCTGCAGGCAAAGTAAGAGCTCTGCTTCCTGGCTGTTTGTTTTCCATCATTTCATTTGATCTAGGTCTGGGTGTGCTTCCCACTTTCACTGGAAGCCCACATTGGGCTTTGAGCTTTAAGGAAGGATTCTGAAGGTAGAAACCAAGTGGCAATATCCCCTCCCCATAACAAAGGGAGCTACCAGGGCCTGCTGCTGCAAGATCCCTTTTATGTGTCAAATATTTATTAGTCCTTGGCTGTTCATCATTTGAAGGGTTATATGAACTGGTGCATCCTTAGGGAATGCTGAAGGGAGCAGAGGGAATGTTTACAGTGAAAATGGTTCTTAATCTCCATGAATGACAGGAAAAGATTAAGCAAACCCCAGATAAAGCATCTTATCATTCAAAAGTCCCCAGGCCGAGTGCACCCTAGAATAAATACACAGCTGCTCTTTAAATCCTTTGGCCATCAAAGCACCAGAAGCACCAAAAGGACTTACTCACCTCAGACAGGATTTAGGTGGACTCTCCAGCCAAGGATTTAAAAGAACTGCCACTGATCAGCCACCTCAGTCGAGCGTCCGAGTGGCTGCTGGGGATGGAAATCAGACCTGCTCCTTCTGCTTCCTCCTCAGAGTGATGCTGGCTGCAGCAGCTTCCTAGCCCTCTCCTCCACTGCAGTTCAGCAGCCAGGCAAAGTGGCCTCTGTGCCTGTGCTGCTTGACTGGGCTGTTCCAGGACTACAGAGCCTTTATTTCAGGAGAGGCCACTCGTGGGAGCTCGTTTAACACATAATACAGTAGGCAACTCACATATCCAACAAGTGAGTGGCTTGGGGTTTATGCACCTTCTGACTAATGGTGAACCAAAACTGTACTTACTGGCTGTCAGCTTCTAACCAGCCCTCTGAAAACCCTAAATATTTAGAGGATGTGACCTCTTGCATGACAAATGGCATTTTGAGGAGAGTTTCACAGAGGGGAACGTGTCAGTGACTGTAAGACTTCTAGCAATAACATGAGAGCCCATGAGGTATCTTAGAACCATAGAGCCATAGAATCATAGAGCCATAGAATCATAGAGCCACAGAATCACAGAACCATAGAGCCATAGAATCATAGAGCCACAGAATCACAGAACCATAGAGCCATAGAATCATAGAGCCATAGAATCATAGAGCCATAGAATCATAGAGCCATAGAATCACAGACCCACAGACCCATAGAATCAGTCAGGGTTGGAAGGGACCACAAGGATCATCCAGTTCCAAGCCTCCTGCCATGGGCTCACCTCTACCTCACACTAGCTCAGGCTGGCCACAGCCTCCTCCAGCCTGGCCTTAAACACCTCCAGGGATAAGGCTTCCACCACCTCCCTGGGCAACCCCTGCCAGGCTCTCACCACCCTCATGCTGAACAACTTCTTCCTAACCTCCAGGCTGACTCTCCCCATTTCTAGCTTGGTTCCATTCCCCCCAGTCCTGTCACTGCCTGACAGCCTAAAAAGTCCCTCCCCAGCTTTCTTGTAGTCTCTTTCAGATCCTTCAAGGCCACAAGAAGGTCACCTGGGAGCCTTCTCTCCAGACTGCACAGCCCCAACTGCCTCAGTCTCTCCTCACAGTGGAGCAGCTCCAGCCCTCTGAATGTCCTTGTGGCCCTTCTCTGGACACCTTCCAGCACCTCCACATCCCTCTTATAAAATCTTCTCACTAAGGTGTTCAGAAAGTTGTCCGACTGCTCAGATACTGTGTGGGTGTCCCACTATAGCTTTCCCTCTCATAACCAGAGCATTTTTTACCACTAAAGTTGGTGTTTCAAATCCAGAGGTTTCCCAGCCTTCATTAGAGTTCCTTTTGGAGCCTTTCCTGGCATCCAACCCCAAGGTTTTCCTCAAGCAGGAATTCCAATTCCTCCAAGGCTTGAAGGCTGCATTTCCCCAGTGCCAGGGGCTACCACCAAAGATGATCAGAGCCAGTGAGCTAAAGACAAAGGAGGTTTCACCTACCCCTGGAAGGGGACAATGCACAAAGCCTTCAGCAGAATGGCTAAAGGGTGGAGCTGCCTGGTTTGCAGTCCTGCTGTGTCATGTCCCACAGTAAAGACTGTCCCCAGATATCACCTCCAAAATGTGAGACAAGGATTTTCCTGTGTCAGAAACTCACCTCTCTGTCACTGAGTGCTGATGTTCACTTGGAAGACAACAACCACTGCATAAAAAGCCCCATGCCACTTACAGTGGAGGATGAAATCCTTCTCTACTCCAGCTGATCAAAGCAGTGACTTCAGGTAGGTGCTTGGTGAAAGCCAGCCACCAAGAATGAAATCTAACCTGCTCATACTGAAGCAATCCAGATGAACTTCATGGGTGGAAGTAACCTCACTCTGTTTTCAAGCCAGTTGCAGCTGAATTCCAGATAGGACTTCCTGCCCCAAGAACATAACTTTGTAAGTCAAGGTTCCTCTTTTTGTGAACCCAACAAGATTTCTACAGGCTGGGGAATGTTCAAACACTTCATAAGGGATGAAAGTCTCAGAATCACACAGTGTTAGGGGTTGGAAGGCACCTCCAGAGATCATCCAGTCCAATCCCCCCTGCCATGCCACAGGGCTAGAGCTGTACCTAAGCTGCAGGCACTCAGGAGCTGGGAAGGAGCTGGCTGGAGCCCCTGTGCATGCCCTTCAGCTTTCTGGCTGCTGTCAGAGGGATTACCTGTTCCCTGGAGGGATAGCAAACCAAGGCTTTCTTCCCTGTCTAGCTGCCAGTGTCCACAAACATAATGATCTATGCTATTTCTCACTCCCTTTCAGCTTTAGCAGATGTTGGCCAAGGAGTTCAAAAGCTTGCAAGGAGAGTGGGACCTACACGTGGCCAAGCACTAATGGCACAGTTAATTTCCTTAAGACAACAGCCTAAAGCTACAGAAGTGTGGAGACCTCTCCCAACAAGCTGAGTTCCTGGTTTGAACTGGGCATGGAAGAAGCAGCAAGGCAGTGAATGTTAGAACACTTCCAGTCCTACCTAAGGGAGAGATCCTGCTGTGAGCAGTAGGATTTCTCAGGGCAATGAGGTTTGGTTAGAAGTTCTCCATTTCCATCCCAAAGAAAGATCTTTGATTTGGAAATATGCAGGATGCTCAAGTTTTCATTTCTGAGTCCAGCTCACAGAATCACAGCATCACAGCATCACAACATCACAGAATGTCAGAGGCTGGAAGGGACCTCCAAAGCTCAGCCAGTCCAACCCCCCTGCCAGAGCAGCAGCACCCAGAGCAGATCACACAGGAACACATCCAGGTGGGTTTGGAATATCTCCAGAGAGGGAGACTCCACAACCCCCCTGGGCAGCCTGTGCCAGGGCTCTGGCACCCTCACAGGGAAAAAATTCCTCCTCATGTTCAGATGAAACTTCCTATGGCTCAGCTTCTACCCAGTGCTCCTTGTGCTGTCCCTGGGCATCACCCAGCAGAGCCTGGCTCCAGCCTCCTGGCACTCACCCTGCACACATTGATCCCCATTGCTGAGGTCACCTCTCAGGCTCCTCCTGTCCCAGCAGCACAGCCCCAGCTGCCTCAGGCTCTCCTAAGAGAGCTGTTCCATTCCCCTTAGCATCTTTGTGGCTCTGTGCTGGACTCTCTCCAGCACTTCTATGTCCCTCTTGAACTGGGGGCCCAGAACTGGACAGAACTATAATAGGACTTTGCATTCTGCTTCCCTTCCTTAGTCCATTTGACCTACTAAGCATGGCCCCAGCTGGCCAGGAGAGCACAGGTAAGTCAGCAGGTTGCCCACACTGGCCTGCTGCAGCCAGGCAATGTCACTCTGTGCAGCCTGCAGCCTTCCTCTTGGGAATGTTTGTCATCAGGAGAAGCGAGGCCGGGCTGGTGACTTTCTCTTCCGCCCTGCTAGCTCCACATGTTCCCTGACCCTTGGCTCTGCTGCTGCGGGGGCTCAGCACCTGCACGCCAGCTCTGCTAGCACAGCCACATCCTGTACCTTCTCTCTGCCCAGGGCTGGCTGTTTTCAGCAGCCTGGAGGGGAGCTGTGCAATGGGAATGTCTCTGGCTTCAAGCCCGCCTGGAAAACAAATCAGTTTGCACCGCGGTGTGCCACAGGGAGAGCCGAACCGCGAGAAGGGAGCTGAACCCTCCCGGGCAGGATGGGGACCCAAGGCCTCGTGGGGATGGGGACCTTGGCCTTGCAAAGTGGGGCAGGGTGGGGACAGGAGCTGTGAAAAAGCAGAACTCCATTTCTCTAAATGCTTCTGTCCTCTTCTTCCGGGAAAAGTGACAGAAAAAAAGGTCACAGAACCACAGAGCCACAGAGCCACAGAATCACACAGCCACAGAATCACAGAGCCACAGAATCACAGAGCCACAGAGTCACACAGCCACAGAACCACAGAGCCACAGAACCACAGAGCCACAGAACCACAGAGCCACAGAACCACAGAATCACAGAGCCACAGAATCACAGAGCCACAGAGCCACAGAGCCACAGAATCACACAGCCACAGAATCACAGAGCCACAGAGTCACAGAGCCACAGAGTCACACAGCCACAGAACCACAGAGCCACAGAACCACAGAGCCACAGAACCACAGAGCCACAGAACCACAGAATCACAGAGCCACAGAATCACAGAGCCACAGAGCCACAGAGCCACAGAATCACACAGCCACAGAATCACAGAGCCACAGAGTCACAGAGCCACAGAGCCACACAGCCACACAGCCACACAGCCACAGAATCCCCAAATCACAGAACCACAGAATCACAGAACCACAGAACCACAGAACTAGAGTCACAGAATCACAGAACCACAGAACCACAGAATCACAGAGTCACAGAATCACAGAACCACAGAATGAAGCAGGTTGGAAAAGACCTTTGAGACCATCAAGTCCAACCTATCACCTAACCCTTTTAATTAACTAAGCCATGGCACTAAGTGCCTCATGCAGCCTCCTCGTAAACACCTCCAGGGATGGGCACTCCACCACCTCCCTGGGCAGCCCATTCCAATGCCAATCACTCTGCACTTTCTCCAATACTCACAAGGTTTTTTTTTTTTTTTTCCCAACCCCATTTTTTCCTCACCCTCTGGTAGTTTTTCCAGGAGAAGCATCTCCCTATGAGATGTTTCTCCTGAGCTAACAGAAGAGAACAGCCAAAGCTGGAGAGTGGACAGGAAATGTCATCGAGGAGGTAGCTTAACAGGGAAATAAACCAGCCTAAAAAGGCAGAGCCAGGGGGAGAAGAGAGTCACAGAATCACAGACAGATGCAGGCTGGCAAAGCCCCTCAGGGTCACCAAGTCCAACCTAGAACCCTACTCTGCAAGATTCACCTTCAACCATAGCCCCAGGCACCACATCCAAACCACCCTGAAACACAGCCAGGGTTAGGGACTCCACCCCCTCCCTGGGCAGCTCATTCCAGTGCCTGACCACTCTCTCCATGAAAAATACTCAGGCTTGTGAGGAAAGAAGTCTCTCCAGAGACTGATCATTAGAGTTCAACATGATCCCAGTTCAAGAGGAACATAGAAGTGCTGCAGAGAGTCCAGCACAGAGCCACAGAGATGCTGAAAGGAATGGAAGAGCTCTGTTAGGAGGAGAGCCTGAGGGAGCTGGAGCTGTGCTGCTGGGACAGGAGGAGCCTGAGAGGTGACCTCAGCAATGGGCATCAATGTGTGCAGGGTGAGTGGCAGGAGGCTGGAGCCAGGCTCTGCTGGGTGACGCCCAGGGACAGCACAAGGGGCACTGGGTGCAAGCTGAGCCATAGGAAGTTTCATTTGAACATGAGGAGGAATTTTTTCTCAGTGAGGGTGCCAGAACCCTGGCACAGGCTGCCCAGGGGGGTTGTGGAGTCTCCCTCTCTGGAGATATTCCAAGTCCACCTGGATGTGTTCCTGTGTGATCTGGTGTAGGAGATCCTACTCTGACAGGGGGGTTGGACTGGCTGAGCTTTGGAGGTCCCTTCCAGCCCCTGACACTCTGTGATGTTGTGAACAGCTTTTACTCAGTACCTGACATTTCCCACCCCTGACTAGCTGGAAGCCATAACCCTACCTATTCCCATTTGCTTCCTTTAATAGCTGGATAATGTTTTTACATCCCAGCAGGCATGTTATTCTCCTACCAGATTCTGACATCCATACCTCAGCTTTGCCTGAAATATTCTTGCACCAGTTCAACCAAAATATTTTCACAGGTTTGCATGAAAAAAACCCAAAAACTAGTGACAGAAATCATGGCAAGAGGGTAGCAAAGCTGCAGTTAAACTGTGTGGATAAAGTAAATGGCCTTATGGATGAGGCAGAGGGAAGGGAATGTGGGTTCAGGGAGAGTGATTCAGTAGAGTGAATGTTTGTGCATCTGTGGAACATTTGAGTTCTTTACTGACTCCACTGGGGTTAAAAAACAGTCACTGTCATTCTACAGAATCTAGAAGTGCCAGCTCCTTGCTTACATTCTCACTCCTTGCACATCAAATGCCTCTGGATATCTAAGTCATCTAAAATAAAGTGAGTCTTGTTGGAAGGTATCTGTGACCCTGAGCTCAATGCCTTCCTTCCTCAAACCTCTCAGTTACCTTTTTCTTGGCACGGGAGAGTCAGCAGATGTCAAAGGATGAGGAGGTGCCAACACTTCAGGGCTGGCACAATGTTTCCTGTAAGAAAGGGACTAAGTCCAGGCTGATGGAGAATTCCTGCTGACTCTCATCCTGTGGCATTTTATAGACAGAAGTCTAAAACCAGATGATCTGAGGTCCGTGACAATCACGCAAAGTTTCCCCCCCTGAATGGCTCCTTGCATTTGTGACGGTGCTAGCTGAGGCTTCAGCAGACAGCCCTTCCTAACAGCTGCACCCTGCACATCTGGGATCCCTCTCTGCTTTTCCACCTGAGTGGCTGGCACCATGTGCCTCTGGGAGTCACAGCTGCCATTTCTGCTCTTAGCCTGCACCCTGTGCCTCTGGGAGTCACAACTGCCATCTCACCTCTTAGCCTGCACCCGGTGCCTCTGGGAGCCACAACTGCCATTTCTCTTCTTCACTGCCCAGCATCACTCTGCTGGTCTCAGGTAGAAATGCTGCCCTGAAGCATAACCCCTACAGAGAAGCAACACTCCTGAGGACAGCCTGGCAGCACTCCACAACATGGTCTCCTGTGAATCAGTTTTCCCAGCCTGTGGCATTTTGTATCCAGGACTTTCCTGGAAAATGTGACCCCATGGATGGACAGGAACAGAGCTGAGTGTTCTCCCAGGCTGCTCCTTTGCCTGCAGGATGGGTCTCTAGGAAACTCTCCAGCCCCTCCCAAGGGTCTGGGCTTTCTTTAGAGCTTCCTTGGCCTCCTTAGCCTTAGCCAGCTCTGAATCTGGGCAGGAGGAAAGGAGGGTCCTTATTGTTTGCTAGGAGCATCACAGGGAAGGGACACCTCGTTTACTGCCATAGCAGCAAGGCTGGGATTGCTCGTGCACTGCTTACAAGCATTGCTGATTTCAGCATACCAATCAACCATGCTTACTGTCTGCTTCATGAATTTCTGCTTGCAGAGCTCCAGGAATATTCCTGAGCTCCCAAAAGGCATAGCTGGACATGTAGATGTAGATATTGCAGCCCCCCAGTATCTCTAGGTGTGCAGTTACTGTTTGTCTGCCTAGAATAATCCTAAGACAGTGCTGTGATTCCAGAACCCCCCTGGATAACTCCCAATCTGTGAGCCCTTCACCAGGCTATTCACTGTTTGGCTCCAACTCCAGCCAGGCTCAAGCTGCTAGCAAATATTCCTCCATTAGTGGGCTTTGCACTTAAATAATGGTGTCCCAGTGGGCTGCCTGGGTTGCTTGTGGCTTTCAAAGGTCAGAGGACGTGTCCTAATATTTCCTTTTGGCCTTAATGACAATTTTATGACTTCTGTTCGGGTGTCCCCTTCCAGAAAACAAAGCAGAATGTATTTTTCAACCTTTGGTTGCTGACAAAGCCAGCAGAGCAATACAGCAAGTGTCCAGCCACTTCCTTTTCTCTCCTGTTGATGCCTTTCTGCTGGGAGGTGCAGCATTGCATAGCAGCTGCTGAGTGTTCAGAGGGTTCCTTTAGCTGCAGCCACACCACAAACCAGCAGGCAGGTAGTGTGGTACTGGCTGGGATAGTTCTGCTTGCATGAGAGGTGTGTTCTGGAGCACTCCAAATTCCTTCCTTCTCCCCTCCTGGACTGGGAAGGAAAAAGCCAAGGAAAGCCAAGGACTGGGGATCACCTTGTGAAAGAATGAGATCCCAGATTTGAGCAGGGACTCAGAAGAAAACAGGTGCCCACATAATTTCCTTCTCAAAATAGTCACAGCCCTTATCACCTGGGTAGCTAAGAAAACCAACAGCTGTAGCCACCAGAGCTTACTATGTAATGGTAGCAGCTCTTTGATATTGTATGCTCTCCCTATAAACACCTCTAATTGTCTAACATGTGCAGAAATGTAGTTGCAAAAGTGACTGGCAGAACTGTACTTACCTTCTCATCCTTGCTGCTTGTTTTGTCCTCTCCAACTGAACTGCAGAGCTGTTTGGAGCTCCTCTTCCTATATCCTCCTTAGTCGACAGTCTTGCATCCTGGTAGGACAGCACCCATGTGCCAGCACCTATCGGTGAGCACAAACTTTGCTATTTGCTCTTTACTATGTGCAAAGAGCCAGAACTAGACAAATGAGNCAATAGTCCCTCCCCAGGCTTCCTGGAGCCCCCTTCAGATCCTGGAAGGCCACTCCGCAGTCTCCTGGCAGCCTTCTCTTCTCCAGGCTGCAGAGCCCCAACTCTCTCAGCCTGTCCTCACAGCAGAGCTGCTGCAGCCCTCTCAGCATCTTGGTGGCCTCCTCTGGACTGGACAGTTCCATGTCCTTCCTGTGCTGGGATATGTCCACAGAGTATTATGAAGCCAAACTCAGTTAAGGGCATGCCTAGTGTAGATGATTCCCAAGGGGATTCCCAGTCCTTGGCTTTCCTGTGGGGTTGAATGGGGAGAAGAAGGCACAGAACTGCTTCCTCCCCCATGACCTGCAGGCTCCCGACCGGCCCCGCAGCCGGGCCCCTGCCACCTGCGTGCTGAGCTCTGTGGTAGCCCCTGCGGGGATTGGGCTGGTGGCTGCCTGGGTCTGCATGCCCAGTAGAGATTGGCAAATGGACACTTGGTCTCGAAAAGGATAAATAGGGCAAGGGGGAAGGTGCGAGGTGTCTGCCTTGCATGAGTTCTCGCCTTAAAAGAGTTCCTTCCTTGAACGAGTTCCCGCCTTGAACGAGTTCCCACCTCAAATGAGTCCCCGCCTCAAACGAGTTCCCGCCTTGAACGAGTTCCTGCCTTGAACGAGTTCCCGCCTCAAACGAGTTCCTGCCTTGAACGAGTTCCCACCTCAAATGAGTCCCTGCCTCAAACGAGTTCCCGCCTTAAAAGAGT
>WBNM01033133.1:63622-97667 GCA_013399055.1 Ramphastos sulfuratus | reverse complement strand
CACACACACACACACAAAAAAAAGACTAGGTATAAACTGGTGTTGCATAATAACCATTTTGTGTGATTATGTGCTAATTTTAGCAAATGGAATATCAATTTGTTGACACTGAACTTGAAGTTACTGATGTAATGTGTGGAGAAAAGTAGGATCATGAGTGCCTTGAATCACTGTCTAGGGAAACTGTTCTATCTCCTTCGGCTATGAAAAGATCTTTACTCTGTTAGATGTTACTAATAATAGTAAATGCCCCCCTTAGCATTAATGAAGTTCTAGCTATGCATGCAAGGACAGGTTTTATGGGTGAAACTGTATCAACATACATAGATTTTAATGCAAGAGTAAGACTCAGCATACTAAATTCTAGGGTATAGTAAGACAAAACAAAAGGATGAAAATATCAATAGAGCTGAAAAATCTACAGCATTTACATTATGCAGGAAAACTGACATCTTAACTGAGGTTTAAACTGCACAAAAGGTGGAATAGTAAGGAGCAAAAAGTCTCTAAAGTTTTACTCCTAATCATAAAACGCTTGTATTACCAATGTTCAAATGTAGTCATCAGGAAATAGACTCTTCTGTGTGAGTTAAGCAAAACAATTCTCCCCTAGATTGTTGGATGGCAACAGCCCTTAAAACACAGATGAGATAAACAGCAGTTACCAGGGAAGAACCGAAAAAAAGAAACCCATGATGAGATTCATGCTGCTGCTACAGTCAGTTTTGCACTGCACCCTTCCATTTGAGTTTGTTGTATTCTGACATGGTGTTTCTTTGTTCTTGTTTGAAGCAGGAGATTGTTCTTATATTTGGATCTGGCATTGACTTAGAACATAGTTGGCAAATTCATTCTTCCCAAAAGACTGCATTGCTTGCCTAGAGGTTTTATTTCCAATCTGAGCATTTGTAGAAACACAAAACCTAAAAATATACTCTGAAGTCTCACAAAGATCTTTGGAGTTTACCATGGATTTATCTGTGATTAAAACGAAAAAAAAATACTGAGCTTAAGAGGAGAAAAAAAATGAAGCCATTGTCCTTTCTACTGAGAGAAAGGTTTTCTAGTGCATTAATCCCAGGATATGCATGCATAACATTTGAATTTATTAAAACATTAGCATTAACATTTTAATTACTGATTAATACTTATGATCTATAAATATTAAACTAGGTTCACATGTTTTCAGTGTTCTCTGTTCTCACAGGGCCACAGCTTGACCAGCGACCTAGTGAACATTTGTTTCCCAGGTGTGAATACTATTCTTTGTTCACAGTGGAGAATATAAAGTGTTATGTGTTGTTGCAGGCCTAGAGGGTCATGCAACTACATTCTTCCAGAAAAGTGCATTGGAATAAAAGACAAAATTACATCACAAAGAACATCCTGGAAGAGTAGTTTCTAGGGAAAAAAGCCATACTTGATAAATCCTATCAGCTTCCTTTAATATTAGCTGCTGCTATAATTTGAAGTAGAACAATTTAACAGCCTTCTAAAAGTATGATCTTCTATACACACTTTTCAAAGACAGACAGCTGAAAAAGACTTTCATCTGTTCTAGCATGTTATATAAAGTTAATAATTTGGGGAAAACAAAACAAAACAAACACAATTGTGAGCATTCTCAAGCTCTAATATCTAAATATATACAGTGACTTCAGTTTTTGAAAGCAGTGACTTCAGTTTTTGAAAGTAGTGACTTCAGTTTTTGAAAGTGTGGAGAGTAAGGAATGTGATGAAAGTGTGTTCAGAAGTAATGAAAAACATAGAGAACACTGATCAGTTGTGCTTTCTTCTCTGGTCAAATACTTTACTAGAGTACTGAAATAAGTTCACATCAAGGTTAGAGCTGATATTTTTATGTGAAGCGTAATCACTGCAGAAATAACATCCATGGCTTTAGCTGGATTCATAAAATTTAAAAGTGGTTTGATGGCTGCATGAATTTACATAGCACAGACAGCTGTACTGAAACAAGGAGGTAATATAAACGAATGTCAGGAAAAACGAACCACATGTCACGGATTATTTAATGGCCAGATTATACAATTGGGCATGAACAGTCATTTAAAACAATTATATTTTAGTTACCTAACATGGAGAAATATATTCTTTCACTTTACTATATGTTGGCATGTCCCAGACGTGGTTTCCTACAGTACAGCTCTACAAATAGCCATTACTCTCATGTTTTTGATGTCTTCTCTTTCATTTCATGTGTTTGAATTTGCCACCAGCATTCTGTCTTCAGGAATGTATATGTACATGGCAAAAAGTGCAATGGAAAAAAAGTGAGATGAAAAATATTAGTCACTTTAACATGCATTTAATATTTCAGTGTTCTTTGATATGTTTCCTTAAACATGTTTTGCTGCAAAATTCATCTTTAATAAATGCAAAATTAAGTAGCACTTGAGAACTGTACTCTTAGGAAGATCCCAACTACGAGCATGCACAGCAATGATATCTAGTAATATCCCAACTATAAGCATATACAGTGATATGGGATATAAATTACTTTTAGTATCAGCAATTTCTCTTCTGTTTGTTTTCTTTTCCTTTAACTCTCTCACCAAAAAAGTGCCAAATGCTATAATCAGTACACCATTGAGAACAAATACATCTTTTTCACATATGTATGCCAAAAAATCTGAAATGCGCATCTTAAAACACAGGGAGTGTATTCCTTAAAAGCTCCTGTTTGCCCTAAATAGTTCCTGAATTATACCATAGAGACATAAGTGGGTTCAGTGAAAGGAAATGAAATTAATTATTACCATCAATCATGTTTCGTATAGTAGTGGACAAGTAGTAACTATCACGGTAGATGAGTTATAGAGGCGGAGGAGCAAATGTTCTTCCTAAACTGTTTATAATCAAAATGGAGAGAGATGGAGGCAGTGTGGTAGGGAAAGGCCAAAAGGAAGATCCAGGGAACTGTAAACATGTCAGTCTGACTTCAGTGCCAGGGAAGGTCATGGAACAGATCATCTTGAGTGCCATTATGCACATATAGATGGCAACCAGGGGACCAGGCACAGTTAGCATGGGTTTATGAAAGACAAGTCCTGTGTGATGGATCTGATCTCCTTCTATGATGAGATGACCTGCCTAATGGATGAGGGCAAGGCTGTGGATATTGTCTACCTGGAGTTCCATAAAGCCTTTGACAGTTTCCCATGGAATTCTCATGAAAAAACTGTCTGGTCATGGCTTGGATGAGCATACTCTCTGCTGGCTAAAACACTGGCTGGATGTCTAGGCGCAAAGAATGGTGGTCAATGAAGTTAAATCCACCTGGTGTCTGTCACAAGTAGCGTTCCTCAGGGCTCAGTATTGAGACCACTTCTGTTTAACATCTTTATCAATGATCTAGATCAGGAGTTGGAGTGCACTGTTAGTAAATTTGCAGATGACACCGAATTAGGTGGGAGTTTGCTTGAGGTTAGGGAGGGTTTCCAAAGAGACTTATTAAGATTAGATAAATAGGACAAGGTCAATAGCATGCACTTGAACATGGCCAAGTGCTGGATCCTGCACTTGGGCCACAACAACCCCATGCAATGCTAAAGGCTGGAAAGCTGTGCAGCAAAAAGGGAGCTGGGGTTCTAGTAGACAAGCAGCTGAACTTGAGCCAGCAGTGTGCCTAAGTGGAAAAATGCCAACATCATTCCAGCTTGCATCAGAAATGCTGCGACCAGCAGGAGGAGGGAAGTAATTGTCCCCTTGAACTCAGCATTGGTGAGGCCACACCTCAAGTACCGTGTTCAGTTTTGGGCATCTCAATACAAGAAAGACATTGAGGTACTGGAGCAGGTGTTAAGAGCTGGTGAAGAGCCTGGAGAATAAGTCTTATGAAGAGCAGCTGAGGGTACTGTGACTGTTTAGTTTGGGGAAGAGGAGGGTGAGTGGAGATCTTACCACTCTCTGTAACTACCTGAAAGGACAATATAGAAAGGTAGGTGCTGGTCTCTTCTCACAGGTAATTAGTGATAGAACAAGAGGGAACAGCCTCAAGCTGCACCAGACATTAAGTCTAGACATTAGGAAAAAAAAAATCACTGAAAGGGTAGTAAAGCATTATAACAGGCTGTCCAGGGAGCTGGTTGAGTCACTATCCCTGCATACGTTTAAAGGTGTAGCACTTAGTGATATAGTAGGGTTAGGGGTTGGACCTGATGATCTCAAGGGTCTTTTCCACCTAAATGATTCTATGATTCTGAAGCAAAGGTATTGTAAGGAGACTTTTTTACGGTTCTTGATGTTATCCTGAGGGCATCCAGATACTTTTCTTCATTCAGATGTTTTTTAAAGCTGCACGAAGAAAGCAATAAAAAATTCAGTGAATGAGGAAGGCATCACCTGAGTCCTAGTGAAAAAGGGATTCTTTGGCATGTTGGCAGCCTGAGGTGGGGCACAGGGAGAGGGCAAAAAAGACTCTTATGGAAACATTGTTACGCCTCCAATTTTTACATTTTAAAAGGATACACACTCATTAAGTAGTCCTCACACACAATATGCAACTGTGGCTCAGCTGTCTCTCCAGGATAGCATGCACACTTTTCATTGGGTAAGCTTAAGTGGTTCCAAAATATATGCCTCAGAAATCATGAACATGTCTTAGCTAAAGCCCAATAAAGTTTTAGTTCGAAAGCTGGAAAAGAAACATAAATAATAATGTGGTCTATCCATGAGTATTTGACTAGAGAGTAGATTAAAATCTTAAAATACTGCTGAAGTTATCAGGACAAAAAAAGAGAGTCAAATGTAAGGGTGGAAACCAGTCAAAGCTTTCAGTGTCAGGTGGCAGTATTTTCTCTGGAGCTAATCTATGCACATTGCATTTATCATCTAAACAGCTCTAGTACTACAACCAGAGATGATATTATATCACCAAAAGAAAGAGGGGAAAAATCTTAGACATTATCATTTATCTGCTTTCTCATTCTTCCTTTTCTTCTTGGAATGCCATTTACATTTAGTTCACATTTTAAAAGAAAGGGAAAGCAAAATGGGGACAGGGATCCAAATTTGATATCAATCTTTCTATCCATTTTTTTCCCCTTTCTTTTTTTCTTTTTGTTTTCTGAAACGCTGTTTTAATTTTAGAAAAAAAAATTCTAAATTGACATTTAAATGGTGGCAGGGCAACTCTCATTCTCTGCCTTGTGAAACAGTCTCTGAAATGTACAATTATGCTGTCATCTTTAGCACTCCACATTGGACAGACTTTAATTATTAATGTGTTTCCCTCAGAGAATGACTCGATCATGTCACAACTCTAGACAAATACAGCTAATGCAAAATCATAAAATATTCACTTGAATACTGCTGAACTGACAGGAAATTAATTCTATGAACACTTTTGATATTACCAGAAAATTAGTTTCAAATGCATAAGACTGAAATAAATGTGTTCATAATTTGCTCAAGGGTAACGCTCATCTTGCAATCAGTTGGTGTCTTTTTATAAATGTAACAAGTATTCAACATGGCTTTATGACAAAGAGGACAGCTAATGTAATGTATTATTTGTAGGCAGTATTTCCTTTGTAAACAGCAGGGAGTGAAGAATTGCTCTCTCAGAAATATTTAAACTCTAGAAATACTCTGCTATTTATCATTTGGTGGTACCAGAAATACACCTATTTTTTGAGTAGTCCCAGGAGGGAGCAGGAGTTCAGGAGTTTCATAATAATGACATGATATTCTTTCACGTCGAAATTATTGGATTGAGTTTTATTAGCTGGATTGGAAGTGACTGAAAGTCGTTACCACTCCGAAAGTTGCAACCAGCTTTGTCAGTAGTAAAGGATCAGGCTCTCCTTACAGCCAAAAGACTGTAGCAAATATTGCTATCATAGTGTACTCCCCACCTAGATGAATTGAAATGCAGGTGCATTGTAAGAATTTGCATGAACAGAAACACTAAGTTCAGTTGTTGATACTTGCCATTTACCAGAATTTTGAGAGCCTCAAACCTAAAGAAATCCATTTCCAACAAAACCAAATACAGTCTAAAATACAGATGTGTGTAAGGTACATGCTTTCACCATTTCCTTTGTGTCTGTTTTTAAATGTTTTTTTTTTCTAGTTTGGCTTTCTAGCTGATTTATCACCCTGATGGCATGTGACAAATCACACGCAATGAGTCCTTGCAGGAGTGGGCGAATGCCTGAGTGGGCTACTTGTCACTAAACAAAGGCCACGGATTTAGGATTCTTATCAGATAGCCCTGAACAAGGCCTGTCTCAGGAATCATTTTCAACCAGCAAAAAGTATTTGGAATAAATATTATTTGCAATGAATAATTTAACAGTTCTTGTGGGCACTTTTGGAAAGTTTCCCCATGAGAGGCCTAGGATTAAATCACCATGGAGACTGAGGGTTTTTTCCGGGGCTAATCCTGCATTCTTTTTGCAACATTAACCAAGGTTATGCAAAATGTGGAAGATTAATACAGTGGAGCTATATTCATTGAGAGAGCTGGTATCATAAATAACAACAGTGTAAGGACCATACCAGATGCACTCTTCTCGAAGTACACAGAGTGATGTATCTTACCAAAATGTTCAAGAGAAGATGATCATGAAGCTATCAAAGATGGTCAAATAC
Source organism: Ramphastos sulfuratus (assembly GCA_013399055.1). Taxonomy (NCBI): domain Eukaryota; kingdom Metazoa; phylum Chordata; class Aves; order Piciformes; family Ramphastidae; genus Ramphastos; species Ramphastos sulfuratus. The sequence goes on along the minus strand of WBNM01033133.1, from coordinate 91,052 downwards.
AGTGGAGTTATATTCATTAAGAGAGCTGATATTATAAATAACTGTAAGGACCATACTAGATGCACTCTTCTCGAAGTACACAGAGTGATGTATCTTACCAAAATGTTCAAGAGAAGATGATCATGAGGTTATCAAAGATGGTTGCTTCAGTATTTCATAGACAGGTGGAGGAGTTGTTTCTATCCACTGTTTTTGAAGAGTGGAGGACAGGGGAAGGAGGGCTGATTCTCAGTGATAGAATCAGAATAATAAAATTGATTTGGTTGGAAAAGGCCTTCAAGATTATTCAGTCTAACCATTATCTAACTCTACTGAGTGCTATACCATGTCCCTTGTCACCAGATCTCTGTGTTTGTTAAACACCTCCAGGGATGGTGATTCAACCACCTCCCATTTCAGTGTTTAATAAGCCTTTCGGCGAAGAAATTTATCCTAATATCCAATCTAAATATGTCACATTCTACCAAAAGAAATATCTATTTATCTGTATTTATGGAAGACATTTCAATGCAGAAAAAGAGGTACTTTCAATTTTCAAAAGCAGTTAATGTGGAAATTCCCCAAACACTACAGCTATGTACAAGAAAAAATATCTTTTAACAGTTTGGTGGCAGCATTTGAAAGACGAGACTAAAAATTCTGCTCAGAACGTCTTTTCTGCACTGTTGGCATGGCCACATAATAAATACACCATTAAAATGTGCAGTGTCATTAATGAACACCACTGGATTGCACAGTTTAACTGCTTAAACTTTTTATTAAAAATTAGAGGAAATGAGAGTATTCATTATGCTATAATGATGCTTCTTATCATGACAAATAGATCTGGTTCTTGGAATTAAGATGTCTATATAATAGGAAAAATACAGTACTATTCTAAGAGTATTTGCACTATGTAGGAAGAAAACTGTCAGATTACATGATAAAGAAGGGGAAAAAATGAACAATATCTCCAGCTGTAATTTGGTTTACTAGGTGTTTCAGCTGAAGCTGTCATAAAGTAATATTTAAAATATGCATATCATGTGAAAATGTTTAGATGCTAAAACACACTCCAAACACATACTGACTTCTGAATTTGTTCTTTTCTGTTTCCAGATAAGTGTTTTTTGTCTAATGCCATGTCTGTGTGATACACAGTGGCACTTGGATATTGGCCCACAAATGAGTCCATAGAAATATTGAAGTATTAGGCATGAGTCTGTGAATGCTAGTGAGGGATTGGCTACATAAGAGAGCTGAATGTAATTACACACAACTAATTCTCTGGAATTTTGTACTGAGAGAGAAAAAAAAACCCAAACAACCTCTTTTATAATTAAAAAAAAAATAAAATCTTGAGTGTCTGCTTTGTTCTATGCTTGAAGCTATGCCTCTGTGAAGATGATGATATATCTAAAGGCAAATATATAGGCAATAGGTAATAAGCAGCTATCCACTGGACTAGAAAAACAGCCTCCTGTTGACTTCAGCCATCATTGATTCATCTCCCCAACCTCACAGCCAAGTGAGTGTGTTTTTTCCATGCAAAGGAGCGTACAGATGGAAGTGATATCCCATTCTTCACATTCTTGTGGCTCCATAGTTGATTGTGCTTGTCAATCTACTCATTTTATACCTCCAAAATATTTCTCAAAGGTTTAAATGAATTAATTCTAACAATGGGTTTCACTGAGTGGGGAAAATTTGCAGTTTATGGTTTCATAAAGTTCTGTGTGAAGATTTTTTTTCTGCCAGACGGTATCTAATTTTCAATGAGTAAACTCAGTATTATAAAACAGATGAGTTCAAGAGATTAAATTTGAAAATTATATGTTCTATTTGTCATAGACTCTCAGTAATAGAAATACTTTAAGTAATTTTAGCTATTCTTTTGTTCCCATGTCATCTAAGTTTATAAAATTAAATGCATATCACAATTCTGCCTAAAGAAAAAAAAGAAATTAGTCATTTTGAAAACTTCCTTTAAGATTTGGAACAATGCTGTATTGAAAGCACAGGTTTTAGAATAATTATATGGAGTGAATCTATTAAAAAAAAAAAAAAGACTCACTGGTTATGATTGTATTTAGCTGTCTTTAGAAACATAAAAACCTTAAGTGGGATGAATTGTCATGTTGCCATCTACTTTAGGCTCGGCTGCTCCTAGCAGAGAAAATGTTTATAACTCCATTGTACTTCAAATCTTGAACTCTCCTTCTTAATTCCTGTGACTTTCAAATGCACAAAAAGCACTACTAGTCATGTAAAATTCCCCTATAGTTTAATAGGGGAATCTTTATTTAGAGGGCAGAATTCTTTCTAGCAAAAATGAGGCTTATGTCTTAACACAGGGGAAAAAAAGGGAAAAAAAATAATGGAAAAAGGCTTTAATTCCTTATCCCTGTTCTGTTTACTCACTTCCCTACTGTCTTCTGTCATCTTTTGGCAATTTTCTCTCTTACAGTAGCGTGACTTTGTGGTCTGCTCATCAATTTCACTGCACAGTTTAAAAATCCATGAAGCAAAAATAAAATCTTTACTGGGGAAAAAAGCCAGTCTCTGCTGGAGTCCTCTGACATCAGAACCAGATGGGACTTCAGCCTAATGGTTTCAGCAGAGGATCAGGGAAGACCTGACATGGAGAGCCTTAGTGAGACAGTCGTTACTGGGTCTGCTTCCATGTAAGTGATATGCTATGGTTTTAAAATACCACCAAAATGGACCAAAGGAAGTTTTTATTCACAAACAAACAAACAAAAATTGCTCACTTTTGACAGTATTTTTTTATATATAATTACATATTTATTAATTCTTACCTCCACCGGCCTGACTGAATTTGTAGATTGCTTTGCTCATAACAGTAAAATCTATTAGTACTATGAGTATTTCCGTTGCAACGCTTTCCTATTATGTATGCCACATGATTTCATGATGTGCACTGTTTCATAGAATCATAGAATCATAGAATGGTAAGGTTGGAAGGGACCTCAAGGATCATCTAGCTCCAAACCCCTGCCATAAGCAGGGACACCTCCCACTAGGACAGGTCACTCAAGGCCTCATCCAACCTGGCCTTGAACACCTCCAGGGAGGGAGCAGCCACAACCTCCCTGGGCAACCTGTTCCAATGCCTCACCACCCTCACTGGAAAGAACTTCCTCCTAACATCCAGTCTAAATGGGTTTAAACCCATTGCCCCTTGTCCTGTCATTCCAAGACCTTGTCAATAGTCCCTCCTCAGCCTTCCTGTAGGCCCCCTTCAGATATTGGAAGGTTACTATAAGGTCTCCTCGAAGCCTTCTCTTTTCCAGGCTGAAGAGCCCCAACTCTGTCAGCCTGTCCTCATAGGAGAGCTGCTGCAGTCCTCTGATCACCTTCATGGCCTCCTCTGGACCCGCTCCAACACTTCCATGTCCTTCCTATATTTTGAGGAAAAAAAAGCGCTCCAGAAAGGCTGGTCCTGAACAGCTGGATATGCTTCCTCTAATGTGGTTNGCCTTAGTGAGACAGTCGTTACTGGGTCTGCTTCCATGTAAGTGATATGCCATGGTTTTAAAATACCACCAAAATGGACCAAAGGAAGTTTTTATTCACAAACAAACAAACAAAAATTGCTCACTTTTGACAGTATTTTTTTATATATAATTACATATTTATTAATTCTTACCTCCACCGGCCTGACTGAATTTGTAGATTGCTTTGCTCATAACAGTAAAATCTATTAGTACTATGAGTATTTCCGTTGCAACGCTTTCCTATTATGTATGCCACATGATTTCATGATGTGCACTGTTTCATAGAATCATAGAATCATAGAATGGTAAGGTTGGAAGGGACCTCAAGGATCATCTAGCTCCAAACCCCTGCCATAAGCAGGGACACCTCCCACTAGGACAGGTCACTCAAGGCCTCATCCAACCTGGCCTTGAACACCTCCAGGGAGGGAGCAGCCACAACCTCCCTGGGCAACCTGTTCCAATGCCTCACCACCCTCACTGGAAAGAACTTCCTCCTAACATCCAGTCTAAATGGGTTTAAACCCATTGCCCCTTGTCCTGTCATTCCAAGACCTTGTCAATAGTCCCTCCTCAGCCTTCCTGTAGGCCCCCTTCAGATATTGGAAGGTTACTATAAGGTCTCCTCGAAGCCTTCTCTTTTCCAGGCTGAAGAGCCCCAACTCTGTCAGCCTGTCCTCATAGGAGAGCTGCTGCAGTCCTCTGATCACCTTCATGGCCTCCTCTGGACCCGCTCCAACACTTCCATGTCCTTCCTATATTTTGAGGAAAAAAAAGCGCTCCAGAAAGGCTGGTCCTGAACAGCTGGATATGCTTCCTCTAATGTGGTTTGTTGCTGTGGTTTTTTGTTTTGGTTTGGTTTTTTTTCTTTTTTTTTTCCCCCCTAGTATTTTTACAAAGTAGATTAAATTAATTACTTGTAAATATAAGGAGAACATTCCAATCCTAATATTTAATTTTTGATACAGAAGGAAACTGCATGAAAGAATAAAATAACTAAGGGTCTGTATAGAAANGTCTGCTTCCATGTAAGTGATATGCCATGGTTTTAAAATACCACCAAAATGGACCAAAGGAAGTTTTTATTCACAAACAAACAAACAAAAATTGCTCACTTTTGACAGTATTTTTTTATATATAATTACATATTTATTAATTCTTACCTCCACCGGCCTGACTGAATTTGTAGATTGCTTTGCTCATAACAGTAAAATCTATTAGTACTATGAGTATTTCCGTTGCAACGCTTTCCTATTATGTATGCCACATGATTTCATGATGTNGTATCTGAACTAAAAAGACGTTTTTTCAACTGGTGGAAATCTCTACTGCCTTACTGTAGGACCAGCTGGGAATATTTTGACAGAACATTTTATCAGAGATTATAAAATGCCAGTGTGTCCAAGATTATAAAATGCCAGTGTGTCCAACCAAAATGTTTTACAGAAACCTGACAAATTTGACAATTTTATTTCAGGAAGAAAATGAAATTCTGTTAAGGTCAGGAAACTTTGTTTTGACACTTTCAAACTGAAATGCTTGGCAAGTTGTTTTAATGATTTTCATTTGGAAATTTGTTTTATGTTGAAGCTCAGGCTTCAAATCAGAGTGAAAACAGAATAAAACCCTGGAAAGTCTTGAAAGAATCATCGGTATGCTCAGTATGCTACATAATGAAAAATAGTAAACTTCCTGATAGATATTTGCTTCTCAGGGAATTACATATTACATTCAAAGTACCTGGATTAGTATAGCTGAAGATTTAATTCTCAGAAGGCTTCTTTTGTACCAAACAAACTGAATTTCCTGTATTAATAGGGAGCAGTAGATAGGTAACAGCCAGAAAAGATGCTAATCATGCCTGCTGCAAAAGAGAGGTGTATGCATGAACCTGTGTGTCTGTAAATGTAATTCTACAGTTGATCAACACTTTCTGTTGAATTTTAAAAGCTGAAATTGGCTTAAAGTAGGGAAATATTGAAAATATCAATAATACTGACCCTCTTTTGGCCATGATTTAAACCTTCTGTTGGGAAGAAGTATTTGATTTCACTGGTTTGGTCAAGCTTCTTTTATAAGAGATTGGAAGTTACACCAAAATCTTGATTGTAATAGATTATTATTACCAATGATGTCTCATTCAGAGTAAGCTGATAGAGCTTTTCTGTCCAGTGAGAGCACTGCAGTTAACTCTGTTCCAGAAATCTACAGCAAAAGCAGAAGTTATTTGGAAATATGTTCTACAACTTTCAGAGCTGTACTAGACACTAATGTTGCATCCATTTAAAATATGTCATTCTCTACTCTTTGTGTCCAAAAAGCTTTTGCAGGGAATGTGTTGAGAGGGAAATGAACTTGGTATCACAACATATGCAGAATGGAACTGATAAAAGCAGAAACCATGGTTTTTATTAAAGGATGAAACAGTGTAGATTCCTTTCATGTGTGTTATCTGAAAAGACAATTTTGCAAGCATTGTAAAATCTAGTACCAGATATTAAAATATAACTCTGTGATATGATGCTCTCCCCTCTAGACAAGTCTGTTGCTCCTTAGTTTGTACAGTTCCCACTCTCTTTTGGAAGCACTGAGAGGATGTGAGATATTCCTTTGTTTCAGAATGAGTAGCTTCGTGTGTTCTTTATCTAGATTTCCACACTACACTCTCTGTCAGCTTTTACCTCAAACCTTCCTTTCACTTTTTCACCTCAGTCTGCTGCTTTGCTTTGTGATTTAGGCCTGTCCCTTTTCTTTCACTCCTCACATATCTTTGTTTCTTCCTGATATTACCACTCCTCCAGCTTCTAATGTTTTCCCACCTCTTCTAATGCAAACATGTCCACTTTTGACACACTTGATATTTCTCCTGTCCTCCACATTGATGATATATTTGTAAAAGACTGTTCTTCATAAATATCATCTATGATAAAAACTTGGTTCTATAATAGGCTACTTATCTGAAACCATTTTCCTGTCACAACACTGAAACATATGTTTCCTGAGTAAATGGGGCAAGGATTGCCCTATTATTTTTCATAGCTGGCATTAAAACCAGAAAAATCTCTGATTTGGTTGGAAAGCAAGTTTTCCACAAGAAATCATATTACATCTCCTAGAGTTTGGTAAATAAGTTCTTCAACAAATGTAATTCTTCCACACCTACAATCTGGTTTGGAGTTGCAGTTTCTCCTCCTCTGAGAGGACTGTATCATCAATGTAAGCACTTAGGACATCCCTAGATTTGTCTTGTAAATAAATGGACATTAAAAAAAAAAAATAAAATTTCATTACTATTTGAGTTACAAATCTTGTAGGATTGAAATGTAAAGATCTGGAAGTAAATGAGATAATATTTTAGTTTCTAGATACTTTGGACACCACCTGGGTACTATTACAGAACACTAAAACAGCTTTGGAAAAGTTTCTTATTTTAGGTAAAATTGGGTTTTGTTTTGGCCTGCAAATCCCATGGAATACTGCAGCTAGATCTAGTCAAAGACTTTGGTCACCCAGGAAATATGCTAATTCTGATGATTCATGAAATCAGAATGCAATGGGTTAAATTCTGGGGTTCTTTGGGTTTTTTTTTTGTTTTTTCTTTAATTTGGGAAGTGTGGTAATTTGAGAGTTTCCTGCCCCTCCACAAATTCACTGCACTAACTCAACTGGCAGGAAGTTATACAAACATATATACACAATATATATACAATATATATTGTGTGTATATATATACACACATATATATGTGTGTATTTGCATATATATATATATATATGCAAATATGTATATATATATTTGCAACTATATACAATTATATACAAGTTAAAAGTAATACAGAAATACAAGTCCCCTCCTGAACAGCAGAATCACCCAGGAGGGCTTACAAACCAACTCCCCTCCTTCTTTCCACCTCTCCTCCTTCATTTCAGAATCTCTTATGTGCAAGGGGTGAGATGTGGGAAGCCAGATAAGGAGTTAGAAGCAGAATAATTACTTTGAGTTATACAGGTCCAAGCAGAGGAAATAGTATCACAGTATCACAGTATAAGCAAGGTTAGAAGAGACCTCAAAGATCATCAAGTCCAACCCATTAGCAAGCAGCAGCCAGAGGCTGACTGACTTTATGTTTCTTGCTTTTATATCTCTCAGCAGAACAAATGAGTGATATAGACATCACTATTATTTTCTTTTCATTTAATTTTTCTCATTAAAATATTCAAATTAGCCTCAAACCAGCACATACTTTATTTTATGCTCCTCCTTTCTATTTTCTGAAAAAAAAGTATTTCCTGAACACATGCTACTGAAGTCATGATATTGTCACTATAACAGTATGTGCTGTTCAATAAAACTGTTGTTCTTCACAAGGACCACAATGAATTGTCCTTTAGCTATGTTTTTTTTTTGGAAAATTGAGGAAGCTACAGTTAATTAATAAGCTGTTTACCCTCTTCAAGTATCTGTAGTGAAATCATTGTCTAAAGATTCAGAGTTCCAGTGTGTTTAAAACGAAGCAAACTGCAGCTGCTTTGGAAATGAAGTTGCAGCAACTCTCTTGAGACACACGGCATTTTAGTTGGAAAAAGAGGAGGCTGAGGGGAGACCTCATTGCTATCTACAACTACCTGAAGGGATGTTGTGGAGAGGTTGGAAGAGATCTCCAAGATCATCCAGCCCAACCTATCACCCAGCCCTAGCCAATCAACTAGACCATGGCACTAAGTGCCTCATCCAGTCTTTTCTTGAACACCTCCCAGGATGGCGACTCCACTACCTCCTTCATTGCTGTCTACAGCTACCTGAAGGGACATTGTGGAGAGGCTGCTGCTGGGCTCTTCTCACAGGTAGTTGGAGACAGAGCAAGGGGGAATGGCCTCAAACTGAGACTGGGGAGATTTAGACTGGACATTAGGAAAAAGTTTTTCACAGAGAGAGTGGTCAGGCACTGGAATGAGCTGTTCAGGGAGGTGGTGGAGTCATCAACCCCAGATGTGTAAGGGTTGTTTGGATGTGGTGCTTAGGGATATGGTTTAAGGTGAATCTTGTAGAGTAGGGTTATAGGTTGAATTTGTTGATCCTGAGGGTCTATTCCAACCTAGATGCTTCTGTGATTCTGTGATAAGAGATTGGGACAGAAGATGTGAATGGTGTCTTTATTTTGAACCACTGATTTAGCCTCCAGCACAAAGCAATTACTATCTTCACTACCCGGACATTAGGTCTGAAACACTAGAGCTGTTTCTTATATAGCAGCTTGTACTTGCTTTACAGATCACCCAAAACACCAGAAGATACCAGGGTGGTGGTAGAGCCCACTAAGTGTTACTATATTTGCATGTTTATGCAAACATAGTAAGCAATACTGTGTGTTGGATCAGCTATATTGCCATTCATTGCCTGCCTTTGTAGATCCTTGAAAACAACAATATTCCTAACTTCTTACCTTACAACAAGACCACAGCCTGAAGCTCTGTAGCTATGAGGAACTGTTTGATTATTATAACAAATATTAATGTTTTATTTGCAACATAGTTTTAAAAACAGTACTATCTCAAAATGCAAATACTGGAAGATGGTAGTCATTAGAAGAACTGGTCTACAGAATGATAGAAAGTCTCAGCTGATATTCCAAGGCACATCACTGAAATTAAATTTTATTTGAAAAACTGTATTTGAATTAATTTCAATAGCTACAGCTACTGCTTTTCCTAATTAGGAATATCAATTGTTTGAGGACATGACATGTGACTCAACATAATACAGAGCTGAAAACTTCTGGGACTTAGTCCATGCTCTTCAAACTATTGAACTATCATGATGTTAAAATAATAGATAATCTGATTTTTAATCTCAGGTGAACATCAGTTACCCTAAATTTGTTATAGATAGCTGATAAAAAAGTAGTTCATAGTTACACTGCAGATTAAAGTAGACCTACACTTGAGACAGAATAGTTTCACTCTATTCCCTGTCTCTACACTTGGGTCTGATGATGACCTCAGCCTATTTATGGAGGTAGTCATTCAAAACTGTGATGCTAGACTCAGTGATTCTAAGTAGGTAACTGACTTCCCACAGGAGGGATACTCTGAAGTATTTGAGAGCCCAACCATTTTCCAGCACAAGCACAATTACGAAAGAAACAGTAGCTGGGGGAAAGAAAACTGATTAATATACTAGTCCATGGAATAAAATCATAATTACTAAGTAAGAAATAACCAGTAATTTGTGATTACTTCAGACAGTATTAGAGAGAACAGCAAATTAAATTGAGAAACAGTGTCTAATAGATGAAGCAAAGAAATGTGAGTTACAATACCCGGGAACTCTGCTTGGTTCTGTCATCTCCTTGCTGCATCACCTACAGCAAGTTCTTTCATCCTGTGTTGCCCTACAGAGTTGGTGGCATCCATCAGACTTTGTAAAGTGAATATTCTGTCATGAGGGTCACTCCATATAGACAAATGCTTGGTTTGTACATAATAATACTGCCTTTTCTAGTCTGTTACATCCTTCTGACATTAATGAAGCTGACTTTTTTTTTTTTTCATGTATTGATGTGAATAAAGTCTAAATGGCGCTGTTAATGAGACAGATGTATAGATTTGCTCAGAGGAAAAAGTAGACGAAGTGGTAACCATGTTCTGATCTGACTAACTCCAACAAAAGGGTTTATTAAGCTGGATTATGGCTTTTACTATGCTAACAGAAAACATTGTTCAGGTTATTACTGTACTGAAATAACTGATGACTGAGATTCTTGTGAAGAATAATTGTGTTAAACTATTGTATAAGGAGGTTGTAACTGGAAGAAAATATTTAATTGTTTGGATTAAACAAGACGAGATGATGAAATATCATATTGTTGATTTACTAGTATATGACAAACACATTTTCCTTGCCATGAGCTAGCAGGTACCAGGCTGAACTTTATTTTCTTATTTTTTTTCACTGATAAACTAAGCAAGGAGAAAACTTTAAGAGCAGCACTTAAAACCAACGGCATTTTTTTTGTCTTGTTCTTTTGCATTAAGCCTAAAACTTTTTATATAATCAAGACCTGGGGAGCTGAAACATAAATTTAGATAAGGACATTTATGTTCTTAGTTTGTGTTCTTTTCCTCTTTTCATTGTGCAACTTGTTAATTTCCCTTGCAGTAAGCCTTGCTCTTATACACTTAAAGAGACTTTAAACAGAACATATTCAACTTGCTGGATAAAATTTTCCAACTTCCATATTCCCATTTATCTCTAGAACTGATTTTATTCAGGCTGGATGTACTGAATCTCTTGACACTTTTTACACAGAGTATCTACTTCAGCATTAAATGATTGACCTGTGATAGCAGCAAAGATACATAGAAAAAAAAATTAGCTTAAATGAATCATTTAGAGATTCTGCATGAGGAGGAGGAAAGGGAAGGGTGTCTATGGAAGAATGTGCTCTGTGATAAATTAAGCTTAATTTTGCATGGCATTAGATGTTCCTCAGGCAAAACCCTCATTCCCCAAAACCAATGTCAATATAACCCCAATCCATATATTCAAAACACACTAAAAATTACTTGTAAAGACAGAATTAATGGAATTATGTTCAACTTCTAGTAAAAGAGGAAGTTCAGTTTCTTGTATTGGTTACTGGTAATGTACTTCTCATTCTGTACTGTTCTCATATTAGGTAAGTAGGATTTTCATTGAGTAGCCCATCAAAAATTCTACTCATGAACCTTGGAGCCTGGGAGGGGGGGGGGCAGTGGGGGAAGAAAAAAAAAGAAGTATTTTTGAAGATTGAGTAATAATTTTATCCTAGATGACCTACAGTATCTTTAGAGTACTTATTTTATCACATAATGATATTCCACTCAACATCAGTCTAGAGACACCTATAACATGTTTCAAAGAATGAAACTGAAATGATGTTGCTGCAGTAGGGGACTGTAATTCATGATTTTACAGGATCGGATTTGGTTAGACTGATTTTGTATATCATGCTTTGAATCTCATCCTAACATACCTTCCACAAATAAAACACTACTACTACAGCTGTCTGTTTGCAAAATTCCAGTCTAATGGTTAATTTCTGATCCTTATGTATCAACACATTTTGTTGTGTATCTCATATAGATTAAATAACTTCGGAGTTTACCACTGTAGCAGGAACACCTGCTAGCAAAACAGTTTAACTACAGTTTCTGTTTCTCACTTCATCTAACAAGCTGCTTTTGAGTGGCCTTCAGACAGCAGTGTAATACCAGTGCTGCTTTTTTTTTTTTTTTCCATCCTCTTGGGACATACAGTGGAGAACTATTCATTAGTTAGTACAATTTCACCCTGCGATGCTCGCTGTGAAAGCTACAGGAACCTAGAGTAATGTATCTTAGTATCTTAAAAAAATAAAGAGAAATTCAAATGCAATTATCAGAGACATACATCCACAAAGAAATATGTAATGACCTGCCCTCTACTCTGCCCTGGTGAGGCCACATCTGGAGGATTGTATTCAGTTCTGGGCCCCTCAGGTCAAGAAGGACAGGGAGCTGCTTGAGAGAGTCCAGCACAGAGGCACAAAAATGATTAAGAAAGTTGAACGTCTTCCTCATGAGGAGAGACTGAGGGAGCTGGAGCCTTTCAGCTTGGAAAGGAGGATACTAAGGGATGACCTGATTAATGTTTATAAATATGTAAGGGGTGAGTGCCAGAAGGATGGAGCCAGCCTCTTCTCGGTGATGCTTGATGACAGGACGATGTGCAATGGGTGGAAGCTGAGGCATAGGAGGTTCCATGTAAATCTGAGGAAGAAATTTTTCACTGTGAGGATGACAGAGCACTGGAACCAGCTGCCCAGGGAGGTTGTGGAGTCTTCCTCTCTGGAGAAATTTGAGAACCATCTGGGTGTGTTCCCACGTGATCTGCTCTAGGTGATCCTGCTTTGGCAAGGAGGTTGGATCAGATGATCTTTTGAGGTCCCTTCCAGCCCCTGATATTCTATGATTCTATGACATATATCTCATTTTAAACTCTCAAGTTTGGCAATCTTCATTGTTAATACCTTGCATACTTGTGCAGTGCACATCAACATATAGCAGTTAAAGAATCATTAACACAGAAACTGCAAAGGGTTAAATGCTTAATTTTCACTGTCATTTTAATATTGGTTTGTTCACCACGAAACTTCTCTTAAACTGTTCTCTGCTGTTTCATGACACTGAATATACAAGCAGAAGATGCAAATGTTGAAGCCAGTAATAAAACACTTGTTTACAAGGAAATTCTGAAATGTAAACTGCATTTCTGAACACTGATGTCTCTAAAGTGACTCCACTTAGACGTGTGTGAGTGTAATTCATGCTTCAAGACTGCTTACCTCACACAGAGTGATGTACTGTCACTATTTCAGTCATTCTAAATGCAGTATCCGTAAGTGTCTAGAGACTAGACATCACCATAAATCAATATTATTCAACTCTATTTTCAAACAAAACATTTTGCAGACATAGACATCCCACATTCCATACTGATCATGAAATACTGGCATGAAGGTCAACTAAAGTCAGCAAAAACTTACAGATTCATTTTCTGGAGGCATAAAAAAAGGGCTGTGTATTTTTTTTTTTCTGGCTACATTAAAAGCAGTTTAAACATAGGCGAGTTTTCTGTGTAGAATTTCTAGTGGTCAGAAGAGCTTTGCAAGAGATGTAAAACAAACAACATTAAGAAGAAATGTAAGTTCTTGAGGTTGTCTTGTCTGGTGAAGTTCAGAATGGTCTCTGACATTATGCTGGATTGTATCACCATGTTGTAAAGCATGTAGTAAAATGCACTTCAGTGTTAACGTTGGTTAATTTAAAGACATTTATAAAATGTCTATTTATAAAATGTGTTTCTTAGAAACATAAAGATAATCCTGTTAAGTGAAATGTGTGCTATCCTATCACACCATGGACTTGGGTATGAAAAAAACAGCACGGTGTTGCCAGGCTTGGGAACTCCTCCCTGCTTCTGCAACAAGTGGCGCTGTGGTTGTTTATGCCTTCCTGTTGAGTTGGGAAGTATCCCTGCTCCTCAGGTTGCATTGGAAGTGTCCACAGGCAACACTGACAACCAGCCTGTGGGGACTGGGTTGTGCTGCACAGTGTGCTGACCTGTATTCTGCTCTGCCAATGCTCCCCTACTATTTTTCATTCTGCTTTTTGTTGTTGTTGTGAGTTTTTTTGTTTGGTTGGGATTTTTCTGTTTGGGTTTTTTTTTTTTGTTTGTTTGTTTTGGTTTTGGTTTGTCTTTTTTTTTTTTTTTTTTTTTTTTTTTTTTTTTTTTTTTTTTTTTTTGGTGAGTTGGTTTGGGTTGTGGTTTGTTTTGTTTGTGGTTTGGTTTTCTGGTTTGGTTTTCTGGTTTGGTTTAGTTGTCTGGTAAAGATATCTGACAAGGTGGGGATGGATCTGCCTCTCTTCATACTGGGCTAGATCAAAAGCAGGCTTTTGTCTGGTTGTCCACCTTTTTTTTCTCAGGGTTGATACAAACTAATGAAGACAAGCTGATGCAAATGGCTGTTTCAGAAAAGTTACCCAATCATCCCAATATAGTTCCTTTCATTATTTAGCAGAACCTGTTCAACTGTAGTAAATTTCGACAGCTTCTGTGTTGGTCTTGAGTGATAACCGGGAACTTCTAATGCAGAAATTCATTGGACCAAAATCTAATTGTTTTTCTAGTTTTAATGGTGCTTTGTCCTGATGTTTTTCATTGAAGTATTCTGAAGATTTCTTTGAAGTTGCTAAAATAAGGACAGTAAGATCTTCATATTAAAAAAACCCACTTCTTTATGTACTCTGATACACCTAATGAAACCCTAAAGCAGTAAATGTGCATTTTTCTACAGCCTCAACCAGAAGACTTTTATGGCTGGTGAATGTATTGATCCTGTCATTACAGGCTGCAAGAAGGTTGCACAATGAACAGAGAAGCAAAAGAAACAAAACTTACATCTCTTTAAAAAGAGCAAGGATTCTCTTGTGTAAAAATATCATGATGCATACAGAGACATTAATACAGAAAATCTTTAAAATATACTGATCGAATTTTTTTTAAAAGTTGTACCTCAAAGGGCAGTTCATGAATGATTCCTTTTACACATTGAAAGCTTTTTAAAGTAACAAAGTAGGGTAGAATTGAACAATACTGTTGGACATCAGATCTCGGCAGGTCAGTAAATATGCTGTTTTAACCAGTTTTAATATGGATTTATTGATTTTTTTTAATCTATACATATAGTCTGGAAACAGATTGGGGAACACAGTCTGCTTTTCCAGTGATAAAGCACTCTGATCCATCTTTACCAAGTTCAGTACAGATATTTATGCCAGAAGAGATCTTAGGAGCAACCTTGGGTTGTAAAAGTTGTTTCATTACTCAGCTGCCTAGTTCTTCCCAGAGCAAAGGTCAAGATCTGTCCTTTGTAATTAGGCAAAAGAGAAATGTCTACTTGTGTGAAACAGCTAATAGTAAAACTCTCAAGCCAGTCATCCCTGAGCCACGAGAACATGAAAAGTCTAATAATGTCTTTATCTTTGCATTTCCAACCTGAAATTATTTGCTAAGTTATCTTTCAACCTTTTTTTTAATTACAGTATAATAATAATAAAAAAGAGATTAAAAGACTCTTCTGTATAATGAAATGCATAAACTATAATTTAATGAATGTTCTGACTAGAATAATACTTCACTTTTGTAAAGAATATTGCAGTACACTGGTGGTACTGAAATTTATCATATACTGAAATTTATGTTACATAGTGATGAAATCCATCTGTTAGGTGTCCATTTATGCCACATAATGCAGTGAAAGCAGCCATCATCAATCACACATTAATCCTACCTCCATATTCTACTACTCCTGGGTCAATGAAGAAAGGCAATGGTAATGATCAGATTCAGACCTGTAATTACAGAGCTAAGTAAGTATACTGCGTTCCAATGAGGATAATGATGTTTACTTTTCATATCAAGATAAATTTGGTGCAATCAAAATGCTAATAATGAAGTGCTAGCTACAGAATATCTGCTGTGGACAACACTACTACACCCAGGTATTGCAATTATTCCAAATAAACCCAGACAACATCACTGTGTAAAGTGCTGCTCTAAAGGGAAGTTAGAAGTAGGCATCAAAGAAAAGGATTTTTGAAGACCTGATATTATTCCTGACATGCAATCTAGAGAAACTATACCTAAAGAAAAGGAGTTGCACAAAGATAGAAACAATATAGATTTTGGGGGGCGGAATATAACTTACCATCTGGTATGTGTAAGTAAATGTATTACAACACTGAATACATTTTAGCAATTTAAAACTATTTTTAGGGGACAGAATCAAATAGATAAATGCCATACTAGGGCAAATTAAAAAAAAAAATCAAGCTGTGCTCAATCAAAAGTTTAAACCCAAGTAATGAAGAAAAAGTTGTTATGTACTAAACTTAAAAATAGAATTTCCAGAACATAGTGAAGCACAGGGAATGAGAGCTCATCACTCATGATTTTTTTTCTTTTTTTTTTTAAATATCTGCTTTTGTTTTAGTATTTTTTTCTTCCTTTTAAAAATCTGGGTCAGTTTATAATGAAGGCAGGGTTTTTAAAAGAAAAACTGTGACCTTTTGGGGCTTTTTAAAAGCTCTATTTACACATTCCTTCTGTTGTAGATGGGGAGAAAAAGTAGTAACTAAATGACAGTATCCTTCCTGGAACTCAACTTTATAATCAGCAAGATAATTCATGCAGCAGTTGTTCCCATTGAGAGGCTTTTGTATCATGCTTTAGTTGGTGCTATAAAATCAATTGGTTCTCATCGAGCATGGTCTGTGCAAAACAGTGATAATGAACGTATGCTTGAAATAGCATGCAGTGATAATTGCATTGGCCTCAGCCTCTAGCAGCATCCTGGACACTGAGGCCAGCAGTGTAATCAGAAAACAGGCTTGAGAAGAAAACATAGGTAGGTCAGGCAGAAGGAAAATGAAAATTGTGGCAAAAATATTAATCGGTGTCTGTGTAAAATCACCAAGTCTTGCCCAACACAAACTACATGGCCAAAGCAGACCTGTGCTATCTGTACAAATAACTCAATTAAGGGTTGTTCTTGGGTGTGAGTATTTACAATTTAATCATTAGAGTCAATTTTGACAGTTCTATCACCCTAACTGCCTTCTTAAGTGTCACAGTGCTATTGCAGATTTAGGAAACCCCAGAAGTTAATTGATGGGCACAAGTATAAGTGCCTCTGTGAAATGATGCCTCTTTCTGCCTCCTAAAGACCAACTACTGTTTTTATTTGTAAATTCCTTGGATGTTACAAGACTGAAGAATGCATCACAAAGCATGATATGCTTCTTCTAGATTTTTTTTTTCAGGGAAAAGTGTTAAGAAAACAAAAGGAGCGAAGAGAAAGTGGCTGAGGCAGGAACAGTGAGGAGGAGAAGAAGCAGAAGCAATGCCTCTGTTCATCTGAAGCCTTCTGTTAAGTATTTCTTTCCATATCTCCCTTTCCTGGTGTGCTGGTTTGAAGCTAATTGGAATATTTTTATGAAAAAATTATATTATAGGGTGTGAAAAGAAAAACAATGGTGATGTCTGCTTCATTCATAGGCTTGCTGAGAAATGTGAGAACAAGAACACAAATAGAGATAAGACAGAGAGAGTCTTGGTCTCTAGTTGGTGTGTGTCTGCTGGCCTCTCTGCTGAATAACCTCACTAACCACTCTGCTTCTAACCCCCCTTGCCAATCCTCCAAACTCACCTTGCACATAAGCCAGACCCTGGGGTAAGGTAGAGGGGTGGAAAGAAGGTGGAAGGGGGGTTGGGAGCCCCTCCTGGGGACTCTAATTTCTGGGAGGGGGATTGTGTTTCTGTATTACCTTTAATTTGTATATTTCTGCTTGTGTATTGTGCTAAGCTGTAAATATAGCTTCATTCCTTACCTTCCAGCTGGCTGAGTCTAGTCTGGGTGCTTTTTAGTAGTGTGAGAGGGCGGGGAACTCCCAAACCATCACACCTGACCAGAAGAGGAAACTCAGGCTAGAATTTAGGATTTTGTGATGGAAACTTTCCCAGATTGACACCTTCAAGACTTTCAGTGACTCTGATTGTTGTGATGTTCTGCACTATCCATATCTACTTTCCTGTAAGAACTTGCATGCCATGTTTACTGAAAGTGCTTTCACCAACAAACAATAAAAGCAAATAAATAAAACATACATGAAACAATTATCAAACTGGGAGGGAAAGGAAGGTATACAGGAGAAAGAATTACAAACTTTTGACATAAGAGAAAGCAAAATTGTATCAAGTTTCTGAACAATTATTAAAAGCTCTTATAGGTGGGATTTGGCTTAGAATAATGCATTTATTTCCTCTGAACAAACTCAGATTGCAGTCTCAGTGATGTGTGACAGGGTATGTGCCAAGCAGGGCATTTCACTGAAAGTCATGTCAGATACACAAGGGCAATCAAGACCAGAACCATGGTCTATGCAGCAAAAGACCCACTAGGCAGGTCTCTGCCCCACCAGGCAACTGCTAAAGGAGGTGGGAAGAAGTGCTTTATGCTGCACTCCACTGCAGGTTTTTCACAGACCGTGGAGGTCTGGGGCTGGAAGTCAATGTAAAGCAGACAACCCGATTCATTTTGTTTCCTCTGTCACTCAAGCAGGAAACACTAGGAGAACAGCCCTTAGAGTGATTGTGTGTGCTTTCAGTCCTTATCTAAGCAAAGAGCCAAAAATGCAGAAGCCTTGACAGAAGTTACCAGAAAGTTTTGCAACCTTGAGAGAGGTTCAGCCCAAGTTCAGTTCTAAAAATAGAATGATCAGTGGGTGCTATTATTCCATAAGAGCAGTCTTCCCCATTCTATAGACAGAGTCTTCCCTGTTGCATTAGTTTTTCATTTATGCAACTCCACTCATTGGAAGGCAATTATTCATGCTTAATATGAGGGTGAATGTGAACACACTCAGGCTTTTAGCCTCTCAGCATTATCTAGATTTATTGGCAGTGTGCCTAAAATCCCGCTGACCCTCTCCAGTCCAAGCCCTCACTCATCTCAGTCAGTAACTTTGCCTGAAACAGGACCATGTGCTGTGGCTGTGTCAAGACTAGCAATGTTGTGTAAAGTTTCATCTCACCTTTACTGAAGTTTGCAGTTTTATTAAAAAGTCCTGTACTGAGACATCCTGAATTTTTTTTTCTTTTTATTTATTTTTTCTTTTTTTCCCCCAGAGCTGTTCTCTCAACTGTGATGGGGTTTTATTTTGGTTTTATTTTGCTGGCTCAGAGCGGAAAAGTAGGAAAAAGATTAAAATCTTAGAATAAAATACTGCTTTAAATCTTCAGATTTTAGAGATTCCCTTGCTTTTATAATTCTTACTGTTCTAAACAAAAGAAACCTACTTCAGAAGCTATGGCAAACATACAGTACGATTTGCACTCAGATTTGCACTTTCTGAGATGCTGCAGTAAAAATTTCAAAGTATATTCAAACTCTGTGAAGCACCTTGAGCTTAAAAAGCCATTATGATATGTTATGGAAGGGAGTTAATTGATGTGAGATGGTATTTTTCCAAGTATTAATATTGTTTATTAACATTCAATATTCAGAACTGTTGCCACCCCAACCACTAATTTTGGTAATAATCGGTTCTTTGCGCGGTCATGGAAACTTCATACAGGTAATGACACAGGATCTAGAAATAACTGATAATGATATAACTGGACTTAATTGAACTGGAAGAGAAGGTTACTGCGGTCAATGTACCCACTAGATGGACTCAAGGAGCTCCTTTCTGCTTATGGCAGAAGGCAATGGTGAATTACAAGAGGCTTTAAGTATTTACTCACAAAATCTTATCTCCCAACTGGCNCAAGCCAGAGTCCTCAGACTCAGTGGCTCCAGGTTCTTTGTCCCCTTTTTCGCAGTTGCTTCTCCCCAAAACACAAGGAGGGAGAGCAGAAAAACATGTTTGGGCAAGCCAGGACATGTATAAGCCTATTTTGGCCTGCTTAGGTCTACCACAACACAATAATACATTATCCTGAACAAAGAATCTGAAAACTGTCCTTGCTTTGTCGGACATTCCAGATAATTAATTCCTATGTCCAAAAAAGATGTACTGACATAATGTTCACTGTTTCCAAACCTTTGAAGATAATACTTTTCTTACTACTTAATTATGCTTAGTGTTTGCCCCTAGAAAAAAATTAAGAGCTCAGTGCTGTTTCAGTATAAATTCAAAGTCCTGATAACTAAATGATGATGGCTGTGTTGTGAAGAAATAGTGTGAAAGCAACTGGGTTTCTCAGTTCACAATTTTCAGCCTCAGCTTACTTTATATTATTGTGCAAAACTAAATTGGCTTCACAACTGTTAGGTGCCTTCTTGACAAGTATTCATACTAGAAACTACTTCTATACTTCCATAAATGTGTAAAGGTTTTGTGTTAAAATTGGCTGTTTTCTCTGGTCTAAACTCCGTGCAGAACCCAACAGTTTAGATTTGGTGAATTTGTATCTGATCCTATCAGCCTAATGAACCAAGCAGGCATCAGCTTTGACAGACTGCCTGACATTGTACAAGATGGAAATAAAAGACCTGAGGCAAAACCGTGACCCTATACAAGTCAATGACAAACCTCCTCTTGTCTTAATGGATCCAGGGTTTCATCTATGGCTCTCTGACTCATCTTACTCTCTCAGTGACAAACAACAGACAGAGTACAGTAGGGACTATATATACCAGGCCTTTCTTTGGTATATAATGAGCCATTAACTGAGTGAAGTCAGAGCTTTTGGATCTCAGTGGTAAAGAATTTTGTGTTTGTTTGGTTGTTTTGGGTTTGTTGTTTGTTGTTTTCTTTATCTTTTTTTCAGAAAAGTGTGGATGAAGTTAAATATATAACTGACTGGGAGGAAAAGCCACTCTTGCATATACCAGGAGAAAGTAAGAAACTGTCTGAATTTCATTTTCATTTATTCTTCAGCTTCCTGAAGTCATTTAACAGCCTGCCAGAAAAGACTCGCCACCATTCATAGGCAAAACACAGAATATCAGATTGAAAAATACTCCCTCAATGAAACTCCCTGATGCAGAATTCAGACAGTGCCATAACTTAGAGATATTTACAACAGCCTTTGTCAGACGCCTTCCTCTCCCCCTGGTGATGATCATTTAATTTCAGGATAACGTGTTTTTATTATGGGGACTTCAGAGGGCAAAGGTAGGTGAATAGCTTGCCTCATTTTATGGAACATATGTATCACTGTGTTATGAAATATTCCCTCCTGGTCCATTGCTCTGTTGAGGTTCTGGTGCTAAGTAACAATGTGAGATAAAGATCTCGTCTTTCACTGCTTTCACCTCCACTGCCCTGAAAATCCTCCTGATTCAGCACCAGTGCATTCTGACCATTAATATGGTCGAGAGATTTCAGAGCTTTCTTAATCTGAAATTGTCTTTTTCCTCAGCTTCATGCTGCTCCTCCAACCATCTCGCTTTGCTTGTGTGCAGGCGGTTTGCCAGGCAGCAGCACAGATTGCCGGAATAAAAGGTCAGTGCCAGATCCAGGAGCTGGTTGTTTTCTGCTTGGAGCTCCCTGTGGCCAGATGCTGGGATGCCATCATACAGTGGGTGGCAGCAGGGGACAAGCCCAAGAGGGAGATCAAACGTGCATCTCTTTCTAAGGATGTCTTTGCTTTTTATATGAACACTGAAGGCCTTTACTTATTCTTCCTTCAGTTAATGTTTCCTGACTGAGAAAAGACTGAGCCCAGACTTCAGGATCTGTCTCTGTAATAACAGCCTGATTAGTATTCATCCCTGTTTAAAGTTCAGAATTTAAAATAAATTTGAATGAAAGAAAATAGGTGGCATAGTATCCTTTGCTTTCTGATTCTCAATGCAAAGGGATCTTTCATGGCAAGGCTTGCCCCTCAATGCAGTGTGGGAAGGGATGAAAGGAGTGGAGTGGGCTAGAGGGACAGGTCCCACAACCTTATCCTTGACCTTCTCCTTTCAGAACGTTTCAGGGAAGACACCTCTAGGCATGCCTGCAGCTGCTGAGCTCACATGAACCCTGCAGACATGGGGTGCAGAGAGACAGTGGATCAGATACTTGCAGAGAGCGGTCTCCCTGCTGCCCCTCAGCCTTGCGCTCACGCAGGTGCATGTGCCACACACAGCTCTCCACAGAAATCTGCAAGCTTTTGGCCAGCTCTCCATTCACACCCATCCCTGCCCCTTTCAGTTGAAAAAACATGTCCTATTTGTGCTGAAAAGACATCTAGAGAAATGTATGTACAAGTACACTGAGCCGGAATTCTAAATCTTACTTTATCCTTCTGATGGAGGAAGAAATAAGAAATTACATGAGATCTTTGGCAAATCTCCAAAAAGAAGAAATACAGAGTTTCTTCGTGCACTTTCCCTCATTGGTTTTACATAACTCCCCATCAGCTCTGAGGCAGTAGGAGTTTAACTTCTGAGTAAAACTGAAGATGTAGGCTACGTCTGAATTTCACCCATGCAAGTCTAAGTGACACTGATTTCAGCTGAGTTATCCTTAATTTACAGCAGGAGAACCGGCATCAAAATCTGACCCTGAACAACATCTTTGGAAGTTGAAGCTGTGAAATGGAGAGGGCCATGTCTTTAGCTGTTATGAGCCTCCACTAACTTTAAATAGATGTTGGGACTTACACAGTCTTTCAATCTTAGGATAAAGACAATTAACAGTGTTTGAATGAGTGACTTCTTTCCATTTGATATAGTCCACTGAGAGTTAGATAAGGCCAGAACTAGAAGGACAAATTCTGTCCGTGGAATATTCTGCTTTTCTAGAACAGCAGTGTGGCTTCCAAGGCACTTGTGCTCACAGACTTAAAATATTGAAACCTATGATCTCAGAAGAAGCAAGAAAGATTTTTTTAACTTACTGTCTCATCACATTACAAAGTACTGTGCTGCATAATGTAATGAGATGCACCTACTAACATAAGGCCTTTTCTTCTCATGACAAACGGGAGGAGAGTTTAGGGAACAAATTAGGTCACTCACTGCTGAACTAACTGGTCAGCAAACCAATGTAATGACTATTTTCAAGTTTGCTCTTAAATTTGCCACTTTCCTGTCTCACATTAAATCAGGCAGAAAATAGAGCTGTGTCAAAAATTAGGTACTTCCTAAGAATTGTTCCCCTTTTTGTTCACTTTTCTTTGGCATTCATCATAGGGAAAGGGAAGAAAAAAAACCCCACTCCTTTTATCTATGATATTTTCACCACTTTGGCCATAAGTGAAAAGCAGCTTTTGTCAGCAAAGTGCTTTTTGCTGCCTGATGGGTAATGTAATGTGTGAGTCAGTGTGGAAAAGGAGTTGAAGGTCAAAGCTGTAAGAGTACTTGCTGTGTCACTTGGTGTCCTGATCTGAATGTTAGGCATGTTATTTCTCTAGCTCGCTGTCAAAAAAAGGAAAGCCATACTATGGCTGGGATTTTGCAGGAGTCCTGAAGAATAATTCAAGAAAAATTACTCCTTCAGAATATGCAAAAAAAAAGGGAAAAGAGTAACTACTTAATTCTATTTCTCATATAGTTTGTGGAAATTTACACATTACCTTTACACATTACTCACCTTTATCTATTTGTGAAAGCTTGCAATAAATTTTGAAATGTGAAATACTGATGAGTTTTGCAAATGACTTGGTGAGGCCAGGATTTGTCCAGAAACAGCTCACAGAGAAAAGGCTTGCAAGAGAGTAGCACAAAGACTAGAGTAGTTGAAAAATCCTTGTGAATTCCTTTAATCAACACTGTCATTATGAGTTAATTGTCAGATAAGATTATCCTTTTGTGGAAAATGCTGCTGAAAATACCATTTGTTGTTCAGCAACATTAACCTTTTTAAAATCCCACTTATGCTCTAATATGAAGTGTGCTTGTGCACACTGATCTTGTTTTCATCAGGACTACCCAGGCTATGGATTTTTTTAAACGTCAGAAAAATGTTTAAAAAAAAAAATTAATGAAATGTTCCTTTAAAGAACTTTAGCTTATTTAATCTCTGTAAGTAGACATTAAGGCCTTGAGTGACCTGTACTAATGGGAGGTGTCCCTCCCTATGGCAGGGGGTTGGAACTAGATGATCCTTGAGGTCTCTTCCAACCTTACTATTCTATGATTCTATGATTAGTATCTTTGCCCACACTCTTCACTGTCTAGTTTTGTAGATTAGGTTAGAAATATTGGGTTTGGTATGTAAAACCCTTAACTGCCTTGATTTCAATGAAATGCAGTATGGAGCTTCTAGCATTCTGCATGCCACTTCCTCCTCTGGGGTAAACAGGGGCAAAACTCTTGTAGTTGAAAGTTTGCAGAAGTAGAAAGGGCAGTGTTAACATTTCTGCATGTTCAGCTGAAAATCATGGAACATCATGGAAAAGTCACGTAGTTAACTTTTCCAGGATTCTGTATTTCTGTTTAATAAGGAACTGCAATGCCTTTTATTTCAGAAGGCTCTGACAGACCTTTGTTTGACCTGGTATCACAAAAGCATTTTGCAATTTGTGGTAAAGTACAATTGTGAATTTTGGGAATTTTTTTTTCCTCACTTTTTAAATTTTCAGAATGTGAAAACCTGCATTTGAAGGAAAACAGCATACATTTGTCTTGATTCCTAGTGTGACTTCACTTGACTGATCCCACAGCTCCTAAATCCTTTCCCTCACAAATGGATCCAGCATTGTTTTTTCAGGCTTCTTCTCCTATAGAGTTCTCCTCATCTGGGACCTGCCCTTTTAAATATCTCAATATGTAACTAACTTAACTGGATTTCTTTTGTATAAACTCATTATGGTCCTAAACTTAGATAGGCAGACCCACAAACACTCATATGGCTCATTTTACTGGTTAAAGTATATAGCTGAGACATTTGTTTTCTAGGATCTTACTTATCAAAGAATTAGTGGAATGTGTTAAACTCATGAACATTTTGCTTCTATCTTCTCTTCAGCCTGGAGAAGAGAAGGCTTCCAGGAGACCTTATAGTAGCCTTCAACTATCTGAAAGGGGCCTATAGGAGGGCTAGGGAGGGACTATTTACAAGGTCTTGTAATGACAGGACAAGGGGCAATGGGTTTAAACTGGAAGAGGGAAGATTGAAACTGGATGTTAGGAGGAAGTTCTTTGCAGTGAGGGTGGTGAGGCACTGGAACAGGTTGCCCAGGGAGGTTGTGGATGCTCCCTCCCTGAAGGTGTTCAAGGCCAGGTTGGACGAGGCCTTGAGTAATCTGTAGTAGTGGGAGGTGGCCCTGCCTATGGCATGGGGTTGGGACTAGATGATCCTTTAGGTCCCTTCCAATCTTACCATTCTATGATTCTATGATTATTTTGCTATTAATGATTCGAGATTTTGTGCAGTAACGAAGAGTAATTTTGACACTAGTGAAGAGTCTTTTGAAGTTACAACAATAGTAAGCAGTCTAGCAACTAAAATCAGGATTATAAATTGAAAGATGTCTTCCCTCACAGTTTATAGCATCTTTCATATCTCACTGATATGAATAAATGGATGTCATTTAGGAACCATTAAAAACAGTGAGGTATATGAGCATCCAGTGAAAGTGCTTAATAAACTGAAGTTAAAATAAATTGTATATCTGTAGCTTAAGCATCTTTTATAGAAACTCTTTTGAGAGACACCTTCTATTAATGCACTTTTTAGAATTGCATCATAACATTGTTTTATTTTAATATTACTGAGTGAGGGAAACAATAATGACTAAAGTATTTAAAAATAACTCTATGATTAAATCCATGATTACTAATCCATGTATCGTGGTCATATGCTAAAGAAGAACCTACTAATTATGTTACAATCATGCTACAGGAAGCCTGTCTGAAATCCATACATGCAAATATAAACTGTGCAGTACAGGTCAAGAAGAAAACTCTCTAATTTCTATTAATAGGCTGACTCATTCATAATGGTTCTGTCTGTGTTAGTAGATCTATAGAACAAAACAGCTGGTGCGGATGTCTACATTTGGAGAGGGAGAGATATTTCATATTAATTCTTGGCAGTTCCAGTGAACTGTATGCCTATTAGCAGCCAGAGTGCATTGGATTTGCTCCTGGAGCTTTGCTTCTGGTTTATTTTTCATTTGAATGGAATCCAGCTCATAAGCTCCAAGACCACTCAGCAAATGGGAACAAAGGAGGCATTTACTTGAAATACTGCACTCCTGATCTAAATCAAAATGTTAATGTAGATTCACCCATATTAGAGACAGTGATGATTGACCTTTTTCAATGAGAAGCAAACACAAAACCAGTATAATAATAATAATAATAATAATAATAATAAAACAGTATGTCAAGCTAAGCACATGTCAATATCTTTAGACTGTTGCTTCCTTCCTTTCTAAAAAGTTTTTAAAATCAAGCTGCTTATGTATAATATCAAGTACTTCTGTTTAGTTTTATTGTGTTCTTGGGAGAATGAAAGCCCTTCACTGCAGGTATGTGCAAAGAATGCATGATCAGATAACTAATATATCAAGCAATTTATTGAGGTACCTCCGTTTCATATGCTTCAGCTGCATAAAAAATTCCTAAGGACATACACTACAGTACACATGCAGCAATTTTGTCATCTGAGATTTATTGGGCCTTCTTCCCCTGTAGGGACTGGGTGTGCAAAACAATTTATAGTCCACATTTAATGAAGCCTGTAGAACTCAGCACAGAGAGATTTGAGTGTGAAACTAAAGTGAATGCAGATCTCTCACTCTCGGATAACTTGTGTCTGCCAAGGAGTGGCAACACCGAGGTGATTCGTGAGGGTGGGTGAGGGTTACCACAGAGCTGTCAGAGGTTGTGTCCTCACCAACAGGAACACAGGGTGGAAGGACCTGATATTTGGCAATCACAGACAATACAGTAGGTGTAGATGGTGGATGCAAGACACGCCCTGCATGGATGTAAACCAGCCACCAGCTGACAATAATTGTGGCCTAAAAAACTAACACTGTGACTGGAAATGTGTCTTCTTCAGCTCAACACAAGCAACAGCTAAAAGTGCTGACTGAAAAAGAGCATTGATGTGCTGTACTCTGACCTCAGGTATAGTACAGCCAACATAAGCTAACCTGGAGATGCTTTAGTTCAGAATCTGAAAAAGAATAGACAGGACAAAGATGATAAAAACGCAGCTACACTGATGCCACAGAAATGATATTTGGAAGAGGTAAGGAAACCTAATTCCTCTTCTGTGTTGTAGTGGTTCTGAGCCATTCTGCAACTCTGTTCCCTCCAACAGTTGTCCCATCCATTCAAAAACCCCAAAGATGTTGCCAAAGCTGATTAAAATACAGAGAATTTTTCTGCAATAGAGGGCTATGAACTTCTTTGGGAATGTTATTTCAATCACGTGATTGTCAATTTTAAGAGTCATTCAATCTTTATTAAACAGCAGGATAAATATTTATGGAAGGTTTGGAGTAATACTTCAGTACAGAATGCTGGTCCCATCCAATCCAATGTACTGTAACATAAGAGCTCCTTTGCTTCAGAAATTACAGGAGTTTTATTTGCCTGGAATTCTGTGCAGAGATTTTTTTTTTTTTTTTTCACAAACAAGAAAAGCCTCTATTTTCCTAATAGTATCCTGGGGTGCATTAAGAAGAGTCTGTGCAGTGCATTGAGGGAGGTTCTCCTTTCCCTCTGCCCTCATGAGGCCCCACCTAGAATACTGTGTGGAGTTCAGGGGTCTCCAGTTCAAGACAGATAGGGATCTACTTGAGAGGGTCCAATGGAGGATGTCGCAGAGGGGGTAATTAGCTACTGCGAGACGATATGATAAAAATATTAATATATAGTTTATTAATATTAAATAATC
>WBNM01033133.1:32722-63498 GCA_013399055.1 Ramphastos sulfuratus | reverse complement strand
GTTTAGGTCTACCACAACAGAGGACTACAAGGATGATTAAGGGTCTGGAACTTTGTGAGGAAAGACTTGAGAGACCTTGTTTTTTTTAGTCTGGAAAAGAGAAGAGGGGATTTAATAAATGTATATAAATATATGAGGGCTGGGTGTCAAGAAGGAAGGGACAGCCTCTTCTCACTTGCACCCTGCGATATGACAAAGGGCAATGGATGTGAACAGGAAGTTCCACCCCATGAGGAAAAACTTCTTTACTGTAAGGGTCACGGAGTACTGGAATGGGCTCCCAGAGAGGTTGTGGAGTCTCCTTCTCTGGAGACTTTCAAGACCCATCTGGATGCATTTCTGAGTGACCTCTGCTATAGTATATGGTCCTGCTCTGGCAGGAGGTTGGACCTGAAGATCTCCAGAGGTGCCTTCCAACCCTGTGATTCTGTGAACCTTTAATTAACCCTGAGGGAAAAATCCTCAACCAGCATAAATCTGTGTATTGCAGTCTGTGCCCTGCCCTGTTGTTTCCTCATTCTTCTTGCAATAGCTTCGACTATGGTAACAATATTAAAAAGAATCCATTACTTTTCTATCCTAATGGCTCCTTCAGGTTTGATATATTACAATGAATTAATCATAGAAGATTTTGATAACATATTTTATTATGTTGATTGAAGGGATTCACTTGAGATGACAGTTGACATGGCTCAATAGCCAAAAGCTTTTTAGCACAACTATAAGTCTATTCACTGCAGCTGCCATTCTTGCACAAGCCAAAGGAAGAGGCTAGAGTGAATGATGTATCACTGTTGATGTGTTTCTCTCTACAGCTATGTAATATGCCAGTAATCACAATTAAGCAAGCACAATTTCAGAAGAAAATAACTTTATTTAATTTGAGATTCAACTTCCCCCCCCACTCCCCAAACCTATCTGCCAGATTAAAAATTAGTATATGGTAGTTAACTTCTTTTAGACATACTTTATTTAATTGCCTCATATGAAGCAACCCTTTGTTCTTCTTGGCTAGAGCAATAGTCTTTGGCTTGTGGTCTGTAGTTCAAATATTTGATCCAGCTTTACATACCATAGTTCATAAAAAAGTGGATCAATTAGAGCTAGTCAGAGGATTATAACAACAAGTCTGAGATGTTTATAAAGCATGACCTTGGAGAACAGAGTGAATGAACTGGATTGCTTAACCTATGGAGGAGAAGACTGAGCATGACAAGATAACAGTCTCCAGATACATTGAAAGCTGTTGCAAAGAGGCAGGGAATAATCTGTTGTCCATGTTTCTGATGGATAGAAAAAGAAATAGGGAATTTAAATTGCATTAAAGATGATTCAAGTTATATATAAGGAAGCATTTTTGAACAGTGAGGCTAGTGAGAGAAATGTTAGGATAGATTGCCTGGGGAGGAATGTCCATCACTGAAAGCCTTTAAGAAACAGTTAGACAAATATCTGTCAGGAGTGACATAGATAGAATCGATCCTGCTTTGACATAGAAAGAGATCTATGTTATGCCTTAAAAATTTCCTATGTTATTAGTCATTACAGTTGTATATAGTCTGCAATGTATTTGTATCACTTTTCTATATACATTTCAATACGTCAAAAGCATGTTGAGTTCAAAATCTCATCCTTAAATGACTATGCACCAGAATTAAGGCCAACTGTTTAGCCCTTATTTATTTTCCCAGTATATTTGCACTATGATACAGTCCTTAATTACCCTGTCACACACTGGTTTATTTCCACAGTCCTCTTTTTCATTAGACTGTTGGATAAATTCTACTCAGGGAAAGCACATTATTTTATATATTGCCTAATGTTCAGTATTTTCGTATTTTATTACTGCACATTATTCAGACTTCCTCTGAAAACAAAATTGCTATATTTTTTGGAAGATTTATATGGTTGTCCTCAGTGCAGCATTTGAGTGATACTTTAACATTAACTCACCCTCCCAGATTTGCTGTGACATCTGTACAGTCCGTTGGTAGCTCAGTCTGACACTGATTTTTCACTGTAATCACTATACATAACACCACAGAAGTTCAGAATACAAGGAAAAAACAAATTGTTCCAGGTTCAGCAACTTAATAGACCAGTTCCTAACTTCTCAATGGTGATATCACAGTTTCATTGTTCTTGAAAACAGATTGTGTATATGAACTCTCCATAATGATGACCTAGTGAATCTTGGCTTTTAATAGCAAACAAACTCCATTGTGCAATATCATTCTTACAAGGAGAGGTCCTCAGCAAAATCACTTTTGGATGCACAACATTTTTACAAAATGACTGATTTCTAGCAATACAAGACTGTCATTCCCTATGTGTATCATCATTAGTGTGGGATGAGATACATGCTTCGTTATTTAGGTTTCACCTACATATATTACAGCAGACTATAGGAATGCTAGATTATAATCCTGATTGAGTAAGTAATGAGTGTAGGCAAGAGGTAGTCTACCAGCCCTGTTCTAACTTCCACATTACCTGCTGCTAAGATCTCTTATGACAGCTGTGGATCTTTTCAAACACAAGTGAAAACAGGACTGAGCTCCACTAGTAAAAGGAAGGAACTAGAAGTATCAGGATGTACATTGAAGAGATGTCAGATTAACTTCTGAGGAGAGATGATCCCAAGTCAGAAATTTCTGCATCTGCAGAAACTACAACTGCTGTTTTTGTTAATCTTCTTGTCCCTGGGTCTTTGAAATGTTGATCGCCCCTAAAATAGAACAATTCCTTCTCCATCTCATAAATTCTGATGCTGTTCATTAACTTTGTTCTACTTACTGATGCATTGATTCTTTGACATTCTTTTCTAATTCCCCCAGCACATAATAACACATTTTCAACTGTTTTTTCAAGAGTATTCTACTCTATGGAGTCCTCATGTAGTTTCCTCCTACTGCAATCTACAGTATCCTGGTGTTATCATGTCCACTGTTTTCTTTCAACAGCTCTTTATCAGACACTGATCTTTCACCCACCTGGCCTCCTGGTCATCTGCTGTGTTTTCTTTATGACTCCACCTAATATAAACCTTTTAAACATATAAGTTTGAAGTTCTAGTGTTTTAAGAAATGAAAACATGAACACTTTATGTGCAGGCAGCACTATGTCTCTCACTTGTGCTGTATCTTTCTTTCAAAGCTGAGTACATGCATAATTTTTACATAAGTGAACTGCTATTGACTTCAAGTGATCATTTATTTAACCTTAAATACATATAGATATATGTATTTATATGTATATATAGGTATATGTATTTATATATATGCTATATAGGTAGGTAGGAAGTTCTGTTAGCTTCAGTGGGTATCTGAGGTCATGATCCTGAAAAATATTATCTATGTAGTCTGCATGTTAAAAATTTGGTTGAGCTGCTCAAAGGTCTTTTATAGCTGTTTGAACTCTCACTGCTTTCTCAGACAATATCCTTGGAATAATCATTTGCATTGTATTATTTTTTCTTTACTAGAATTGGAATGTTTTATTGATATAAGGTATTCTGAGCATGCATTGCCTTTTTTTTGTTTTAAATATATTACACTTAATGTTGCACACATGCATATGCAAACCTGATTTGTATACTTAATGGTCCTTCATGAAACAAATGTTTAAACCCTTATCCTAATTGAGACACTTGATTTATTAAAAAAAATGTATATTCTGATTGCAATATGGAAAAAATAAATATGTAGTCAAACACTGTTTTTGCAATATTAAAATTGCAACCAGTTTCCTTGTATGTAATTTAAAGAAAATGTAGCAAATAAAAATGAGTAATAGGCCAATTTTAGGGTGTTTTATAGTTGTAAACATATGATGTAAAGGTAAATCTGAGATGTCATTAATTCAGTATTTATGAATGTGAAAGTCATGCTCTTGACTTCATATATATGTAAAGGATATATTTTTGTTTGCTCTGAATCATATTTGTTGTACCTTTTCATGTCAAAATAGCAAAAGGTCTACTATTTCTGATCCAGGAAAAGTAATTAATTTGGAAATACATTTCCAAACAAGACTTTGATTTAGGATTAAACACGAATAGTTGATGCAATCTTCTCTTGCTTGGAATCTGGTTGTCCTTTCAGCCTGTACAGGA
Organism: Ramphastos sulfuratus; assembly: GCA_013399055.1. Taxonomy (NCBI): domain Eukaryota; kingdom Metazoa; phylum Chordata; class Aves; order Piciformes; family Ramphastidae; genus Ramphastos; species Ramphastos sulfuratus. The sequence continues at coordinate 59,384 of WBNM01033133.1, read as the reverse complement.
AATATTAGTACAAGAGCTGGCACAAATTTCCAGTATTCCTAAAAGATAACCATCACTTACCACAAGCTAAGAAGTTGAGGAATCTGTACTTTGAGACATAGATGGATGGTGTTATTTGCCTCTTTTCTACCTCTTGATATGTTATATATTTCTTTCTTTTTATACAGCATATACTTGAGACATTTCAAGGCAGTATGGTACAGATCATCTGCTCAGGTCAACAACATTCATAAATAGTAGAGTCACGAGCTGAATTTTATGCTGTTTATTAACAGTCTGATTTTATAGGTTTGTTTTGTTTTCTGTTTGGGTAGCTGTGGAGAGATTTTTTTTCTGAGGGAGATATTTTTGAGCTCTAAGGTGATAGCAGGTAACTAACAATTTGTCATAATAAGTGGATAGAATCTGTAAGCTGTTAGTTATCCCCAGAAATTTGGTAGCAACATATATGGTTAAAATTATTTCCTTAGCTGACAGAAGTGATCACAAAAGGAAATTCTTAGCAAGAAGGTCATAAAATCATTACCTTGAAAGTGGCTTCTTTTATGCTGCAGAACCACTTATCATTCAAATATATATTTATTAGAAATGCCATAGGTTAGAGAAAGAATAGAAGAAAATGAAAAAGAGAAAATGACTCATACTAGGATTTGGATACTAAACCTTCAACTGGAAAGTGAAATGAAGCTACCAGTCTACAAGCTTCTAAGGGAGAGATGCAAGCTATTAGGATACAATTAATAATACAGCAAAAATGTAAGACAGCAAATGTAAGTCTGATTAGAAATTGCTAGAAAAAAATCCAAAGAGAAAAAGAAAGTTCTGCTGATTTCTTGTAGCTGTTATTCTACTTATAGTTGGGTATCTGACACAAAGGTTTAAAAATATGTTGTTTTTAAAATGCAAATGAATTATGATGGAGATAGGAAACTAGAAATACATGATATGTACTAATCATCATAAAACAAGAAGTCAACAAAAAGTAACAAATTACTGTCTGAAACCACATCATCTCTACTTCTTCTTCCCATTATTTTCCTGTTTTAAAATACAGTCAGTGATAAAAAGATGTCCAGCTGTAATGGCATCCTTTGTCAATAAAACATTTTATTTGGAATGTTCTTCTGTTGCAACAACTGTAATTCCAATATAACCCTTTAAGCAGACCTGTTCATGGGATTGTGAAAACCATCTTGCACTGTCCTAAATCTTCTCCCACTGAAATAAGTAAGTGCACTTCAAAGTTACTCTGAAAACTTAAACTGCCATGAGTGCTGTTAAAAATCCCTCATTTTACTAACCAGAGAAATAGAATGTATACTCTGTAACACTCGATTGTCCAGGTCTGCATGTATCATGTATGTGGCTTTGCATTTTGGAGAAAGATCTATGAATAATCACAGAATCACTGAATCATAGAAACATCCAGATTGGGAAAGACCCTCAGGATCACCAAGTCCAAGCTATAACCCTGCTCTACAAGATTCACCTTAAACCATATCCCTAAGCACCACATCCAAACAACCCTTAAACACATCCAGGGTTGGTGATTCTAATACCTCCCTGGGCAGCTCATTCCAGTCCCTGACCACTTTCTCCATGAAAAACTTTTTCCTACTGTCCAATCTAAACCTCCCCAGTCTTAGCTTGAGGCCATTAGTCCTTGTTCTGCCTCCAATTACCTGTGAGAAGAGCCCAGCAGCAGCCTCTCCACAATGTCCCTTGAGGTAGTTATAGACAGCAATGAAGTCTCACTTCAGCCTCCTTTTTCAGACTAACCATTCCCAGCTCCCTCAGTCGCTATTCATAAGATGCTACAATTAAAAATAGATAGATAAAGATATAAATATGTAGATAGAGATATAGAGATAGAGATATAGAGATAGAGATATAGAGTTATAGATATAGATACAGATGATATAGATATAGATATAGATATAGATATAGATATAGATATAGATATAGATATAGATATAGATATAGATATAGATATAGATATAGATATAGATATAGATATAGATATAGATATAGATATAGATATAGATATAGATATAGATATAGATATAGATATAGATATAGATATAGATATAGATATAGATATAGATATAGATATAGATATAGATATAGATATAGATATAGATATAGATATAGATATAGATATAGATATAGATATAGATATAGATATAGATATAGATATAGATATAGATATAGATATAGATATAGATATAGATATAGATATAGATATAGATATAGATATAGATATAGATATAGATATAGATATAGATATAGATATAGATATAGATATAGATATAGATATAGATATAGATATAGATATAGATATAGATATAGATATAGATATAGATATAGATATAGATATAGATATAGATATAGATATAGATATAGATATAGATATAGATATAGATATAGATATAGATATAGATATAGATATAGATATAGATATAGATATAGATATAGATATAGATATAGATATAGATATAGATATAGATATAGATATAGATATAGATATAGATATAGATATAGATATGTCAACACTCAAGAAATACCATCTTTTATATCACAAGAATAGATTTTCATTTTAACAGTACCAAGCCTTCCCATTTCCAATTTTGTTTAAGGCCATGTGTCTAGAGACCCTTAAGACAAGGTGAGCAGTTGCAATGTTGCAAATTCCAAGATTTCTATTTTCTAGCTTGCCTTGTTTTTTAGGGTGAGAGTGTGTGTGTGGGGGTTCTGGTTTTAGTAGGTTTTTTTTTTGGTTTTTTAGTGATTTCCCTATATTGAATAATTTTTCATTTCTGAATCTTAATGCCAGGTTATTGTAAAGTCATTTAAATGGGAATCTGAATGTAGTTGTGTTTTGGGCAATGTTATTTAGTGGCTCAGTTATAGTTCTTGAAATAGCTCTCTGTGTGTTACTTAGGGCCATAACCTCTCCCCTTGTGTGCTCTAGAACAAGCTGTTTCAAGAAACAATTGCTTAAAATGTCAAGAAATTGGTTCCTAAACCTCGTCTCAATATGACATATGACCAGTTTATATGCTGACAGTCCAAGTCCCCCTGTTTTATTCAATTTAGTACCTCTATAGTCTTAGTATCGCGCACACAGTATTGCTTTCTTGATCTGGAAGTTGAGTAGCTACAAGTATGTGTGTGCTCTAAGCACAGAGAGCAGCACAAAATTATTCATCTTTTAATTCTACCCCCTTTTTTAAGGATGAAGTGGAACATGAGCTATGTCTAGCATTTTTACAGGCATTCTGAACAAATGTGTACTCGAATTTGTACAAACAAAAATATAAAACATACGATCGTGCATTAATTATACTTTAAGCCTTTCATTTTCCTGGGGCTAATCTACTCCACTGAGCTTTGCCAAACTAAGGACAAAGAAGAAATCTGATATTACAGATTTATAAATGCCAATATGAATCCTTTCCAAAGCAAACACACTTCTGTTCCTTCAATTTTCTGCTTCTGCAACTTGGATAAAGAAGGCTGGAGATATTACATCCCTATTAGATTACTGACATTGAAGTTTAGGGTTGTAGGATTACACTCACCACATAAGAAACTGCAGTGTAGGTCACAACTTAATTGTTCAGCTCATTGAAATGTCATACAGGGTTAACTATTCATACTACAAGCCAATAGCAGATTTGGGAAGACTACCAAGATGTTAAATTGCCTCCTTGCAAAACTCATTTTGGCTCCATTAGAGACAGATTTTCACTGTGATCTTCTGAATGTTAGACTTGTGTCCTTGGTCTGTCTCAACTGGATATGTGGGACTAGAGTGGCTCATCAGACTAAGTTTTAATCATCACCTCAACTATTTACACAAATGAACTTTTTTTCATTACTTTTTTTCTTTGTATCTTAAAGCATCTGTAGCTGCCTTCTTCACATTTCGTCTCAGCACATTTCTGTTTTGGCACTCCTTTCTCAGCAGTCTGAGGCTAAATTTGTGGTTCTGTCCTGTACTTAAACCAGCTTTTCAGTAACAACAATGTTGACTTCTTTGAGCAAATAGTACAGGCAGTTACTTTTACATTGTCAAAACATCTGTTGAACAGGAGTCCTGAAGGATCTATGAATATTTATAACATAGATGCTTTTAAAACAAAGCTCTCAAACTTTTTTTTGTGTGGAAAACTTATGTCAAGAATAAGAATATAACTCCTGCTAGGAATTATTCCCAGTCTCTACTGCTATTAATTAATTGATTTAGAGTAGTTGATTCTCAGGGAAAATAGTGGGATGTGTCTTTGAAAACAATGGGAAAAATAAAGATTAGTAGAAATAAAGGAGTTTTGTTTGAAGGAAAACATCTATACTACAGTAATGAAATAGCAGTAGCTATTAGGTTTTAGGATTAAAAACTAATCAATCATTTTCCTTAGTATTTTGAAACTATTTTTAAAGTTTATTTTCCATTTTTTTTATTACTAGAACTCAGGAAACCCATATTTTTCATGTATAACCCAAGTCTTACATTAATAAGCACAGAAATTATCCAAGGGATTTTACTTCAATCTTTTCAGTACCTTATAATTCATCAAAAGAAAGTACTTGGCTTCTTGAAATGTAAAAAACTGCTTGTGGTTTTTCTCTTACACTCATTTTCCACATTCTGAGATTGTATCCTTCATTTTTTATATATTTATGACATCCTATTTGTAGATGATTGTATTTTCTCTGGCTAGCTCTTACACTAATAAATTATTTAGTTTGCATTTTACACTGTAGGTCATGCATCCTAATTGTCACACGCGATACATATGAGGTTCTGTTCATAAAAGTCTTTCCAGTATATTCCAGTAATGTATGTAGTGTAGTTTAGAGAACCACATTTTAAAGTAGGTTGCTTTGCATTAAACAAATTATTACAATTAAAAAACAAAAAATCATGACTGAATTGAGGAACTTTATCTCTGAGCTCATATAGCAGATTTTAAGTATCATGAAGAATTTATTTGATTAAAAAGAAAACTGAAATATTTTAAAACATTATGAAATTGCAAACAAAAACATGGGGTAAAACTAGTCTTCATTTACAGCAATAACAGATTTGAGAATGAGACTCATTAGTAAGCTTCTTTACATCTTCATTTATAGAATCATAGAATCATAGAATGGTAAGGTTGGAAGGGACCTCAAGGATCATCTAGTTCCAACCCCCTGCCATAGGCAGGGACACCTCCCACTAGTACAGGTCACCCAAGACCTCGTCCAACCTGGCCTTGAACACCTCCAGGGAGGGAGCAGCCACAACCTCCCTGGGCAACCTGTTCCAGTGCCTCACCACCCTCACTGGAAAGAACTTCTTCCTAACATCCAGTCTAAATCTCCCCTCTGCCAGTTTAAACCCATTGCCTCTTGTCCTGTCATTGCAAGACCTTGTAAATAGTCCCTCCCCAGCCTTCCTATAGGGCCCCTTTAGATACCGTAAGGCTACTATAAGGTCTCCTCGAACCTTCATGAAAACAAGATCCTGTCAATGTGTGCCCTGATCTGTACTGATGCAATCATATCAAGAGTTGCCCTATGATGGGAATAAGAGGTGAGAACCTGCTTTGTCTGTGCCTGTGCCTGAGGCTACTAAAATATAGGGAGTTTTTGAGGCAAGGGGCAAGAGAGCAGAACTGTAGTTTGAGGTGTGGATTCTTCATGGGTGATGATCCCCAAAAAAAGAACAGCACCATCTACTTGACTTATGGCTAATTCAGTTTAAACATTGGATTATTCCTTGTTAGAGCTGAGATTAATGAGTCCCAGTAGTCCAATGTTATTCAGTCTCAGACTAAAGGAAATTAGGAACTCTCCAGTGTAATGGACTAAGGTTTACAAGCCAAATTTCTGAAGAACTGCACTACATGCACCATGTAAGGAATGGTCACATCAGATTTATTAAGGAATCAATGCAAGATACAAAAAGTGCATATCTAATGTAATTTGGCCCTTTTAAATCCATTGAGGCTAAATCTGCTACTTTGGGAGATTACTTTTGTTCCAGAGAGCTTTTGTCTTAGCTCCCTGAATAGGAGGGACCTTTGGCTGGACCTCAAGAGAAAAAGGAGTTTATACCCTTTGGAAGAGGAGACAGGTCTCTCTCATGAGGACTGTAAAGATGTATTGAAGCCATGCAGGGAGAAAATTAGGAAAGCCAAAGTGCAGCTAGACCTCAATCTAGCTACAGCTGATAAGGATAATAAGAAACGTTTCTGTAAGTTCATTAACATCAAAAGGAGGACTAAGGAAAATCTACATCCTTTATTGGATGCAGAAGGAAACAGTGAAGGAGGATGAGGGAAAGGCTGAGGTGCTCAGTGCCTACTTTTCTTCAGTCTTTAGCAGTGAAACAAGCTGTTCCCTGGGCACCCAGCCTCATGAGTTGGGAGACAGAGAGGGGAAGCAGGAGGAGGTCATCACAATAAAAGAAGAAATAATCAGTGACCTGCCACACCACTTAGATGCATTCAAGTCTATGGGACCGGATGGGTTACACCCAAGGATGCTCAAGGAGTTGGCAGATGTGCTTACCAAGCCACTTTCCATTATTTACCTGAAGTTCTGGCTAACTAGGGAGGTCTCAATGGACTGGAGGAGGAGCAAAAATAATACCTGTCTGCAAGAAAGGTAGAAAAGGGGATCCAGGAAACTATAGACCTAGCAGCCTGACCTCAGTACTGGGGAAGGTCATGGAGCAGATCATTTTGAGTGCCATTACAAGCAATGTAGAGGACAACTGGGGAATCAGGCCCAGTCAGCACAGATTTATAAAAGATAGGCCCTGCCTGATGAACCTGATCTTCTTCCATGGCAGGATGACCTGCCTAATGGGTGAAGGAAAGGCTGTGGATTTTCAAAAAGGACTTTTGAAAACTCTTTGACACTGTTTCCCACAGAATTCTCATGGACAAACTGGCTGTTCATGACTTGGATGGCCACACCATCTACTGGATACAGCACTGGCTGAACAGATGGACCTTAAGAGTGGTGGACAATGGAGTTAAATCCAACTGTCCACAAGTTGTGTTTCTCAGGGCTCAGTGTTGGGACCACTTCTATCTTTATTAATGATCTTGATAAAGGACATAGAGTTCATCATCAGTAAGTTCACTGACAACATCAATCGGGTGGGAGTGTTGATCTACATGAGGATGAGAAGGTTCTGCAAAGACACTTGGATAGATTGGATTGATGGGCCAATGTTAATGGTATGAGCTTCAACAGGGGCAAGTCCTGGGTCCTGCGCTTGGGCCACAACAACGCCATGCAGTGCTACAGGCTTGGGGAAGCATGGCTGGAAAGCCGTGCAGCAGAAAGGGACCTGGGGGTTCTAATAGACAAGCAGCTGAATGTGAGCCAGCAGTGTGTCTGGGTGGCAAAGAAAGGCAATGGCATCCTGGCTCGTATTAGAAATACTGTGTCCAGCAGGAGTGGGGAAGTAACTGGCCCTCTGTACTCATCACTTGTGAGGTCACACCTCAAATATTGTGTGCAGTTTTGGGCACCGCAATACAAGAGAGATATTGAGGTGCTGGAGTGAGTGCAGAGGAGGGCAATGAAACTGAGGAGAACTGAGAATAAATCTTATGAAGGAGCTGGGGCTGTTTAGTTTGAAAAAAAGAGGAGGCTAAGCTCTCTGCAACTACCTGAAAGGACATTTGTAGAGATGTTGGTGCTGATCTCTTCTCACAGGTAACTAGTGATAGAACAAGAGGGAAAGGCCTCAAAATGCAACAGGGTAGGTTTAGACTGGACATTAGGGAAAACAAATTCACAGAAAGAGTGCTCAGACACTGGAATGGGCTGCCCAGGGAGATAGTTGAGTCACCATCCTTGGATGAGTTCAAAGGTTGTTTGGATGTGGTGCTTGGGGATATGGTTTAGAGGTGAACTTTGTAGAGTAGGGTCAGTGGTGACTTGGCAGTCCCTGGGGTTTTTTCCAACCTGAATGATTCTATAATTCAGTAAACTGCAAATGCTGTGCTGCTATTTCTCTTTTTCTCCTTTTCTTTTTGGTGTGTTCAGTTCCATGAAATAACCTCTTGGGGTTTGAAACAAACTTGTCCTTAACATTTGTATTTGAAAATGAAGACTCTTGAGTCTTGCTGACCTACAAGGAACAGCAATCACCAGTCTCTAGAGGTTTCCTTGGAGGTTCAGGACTACATGCAAAGCAAACTGTAAGAATCAGAGATACGACTGCTTCTGCTTCACAGAGTTTAAAATTAGAATTACCTAAAATAGCACACGGAGGACTATGCACCTCTGCCTATATGATTTGGATGCAAGGGACTGCTACTCTGGATCTGCTTGGTGGTGCTGATGTCAGTTGATTCTGTTCTCCAGAACTGGGTACACTCGTGGCCCAAACTGGAACAGCTTCAAACAAAATAAAATGCTTTGTGACTTGCAGAAGAGTTTACATGCCTAATGAGCAATACCTCTACAACGCTAGGAGATGGAGGAAAGTGAGAAGCAAATTCCAAGCACACCTCCTTCTTAGTACTCTCTCAATCTGCCACTATAGTAAGTCAGATTTTTCTGTTGTATTCCCATGAATTTCAACACTTCATCCTGCTTGACTTTAAATTACAGCATATAACCAAAATGTATCTATTTATCTACCTCTCTCTCTCACACACACATAGCTACAAAGGGACCACCTACTTGTAGACACATGATTGTTGTAAGGCATGAAACATGTTGAGCAGTCAAACCCAATTACCACTCTATCTACCACATTCTTACTATTGAAATAAAGAAAAAAATAAATACAAATGAAAATCACTATATATAGGTTGCATCTTTCTATTAATTTATGCCTTCTTGAAGTATGTTTAAATGCAAGAAGTTATTATGTGAAATTATGACTGAGAAGTAAAAAGGGAAGAGGTTCCAGTGGACATGATTCCTTCACAGCAAGTATATTAGATAAATCAGGGTTTTAAGTTCAAAGAAAGGAATGCTCTGCAGAAAATATGCATATGGTCACCCTCCATGGAAAGAAATTAATTTTCCAATAATATTTTTTAGATTGTAGAACTGAACACCCAATAGCTCACAGACAAATGTCAAACTTTCTCTTAGCTGCTGCCTCTCTTAGCATTGCTTTATAATCCAGCCCTTAATCCTGGTAAACCTGGATTTAGGCATCCATATTTAGTTACTGTTTTAGATACTACTGATGCTNGTCTCCTTCCAACCTTACCATTCTATGATTCTATGATTCTATGATGTTTACCTTAAATGTTGAAGTGACAAGACAGTTCTCAAATATTGATCCTTGCATGAAACCATACTGAAGATATATGCCTATTTATTTGAAGGCATTTTTCAATGCTGAATTTCAAGGTGGGAATGTGACATTCTCACAAAAGAGTTTGCAAAAACAAAATATCTTTTCTAAAAAATGGGAGTGTTTGAAACTTTAAAAGATTTTGGTTCCAATGCAAAGGAAATGGAAGTTTCTTAAGTATCTTCAGAAGTTTCCCATATGTAGGTAGGGTAAGTTGCAGAAGTTAGCCTGGAAGAATAACCCAGAAAAGTTCCACAGATGTTTGTTACTATAATAATGACACTGATATTAAGTTCCATTGTTTGATAAGTACTGACAATATGCTCACAAAGAATTTGATGAGGTTGTGTTTACTCCTTTTGTGTTTCCTTTTTTGCAAATATTCTTTCATATCATTATTCTTACAGGAATGTTTGCTGAAATGTTCATTTTAAAGAGGATATTAGACGACAGTCTCTAATTAGAATTTTTGAACCCATAAATATCACAGCCATTCCAGAAGACTGATTTACTGATGAATTATGTTTATCTTCTTAAGAAGCAAATGCAATGTTTTACCTGGCCGTAATTAACACACATAAAAATATTGCTTTGGTTTTGTTTTTGTTTTTGGTTTTAGCCATGAGCTGCCTGAATGTAATGTACCAAACAAGATATTTTCTTAATTCTCATGTAGCTATCTCTGTTAACTAATAGGCATATGCGATAAATATTATAAGTACTCCGCTGCGTTTGTATTATGGTTCATGATGGCCTCTTTCTACAGGATATATGATTCTGTTGCAGTCTTAACCATAAAGAAGTTAATTTCATGAATTGGCCTTTTCCCCCCCTTTTCTGCTTATGTTCCTCATAAAAAGAAATTGTTAGTAAGTAGGATAAATGGCCATAACACATCATTCTTAATCTCCTTGTGCAAAACACAGTTCATTCATAGAGCGAACAGCAGTAACTTGCAGTTTTTTCTTCCTGGAGCCTGTGTTCTGACAGAAAAATATGTTGAGACTTCTCTCTCCCCTATCCATCATGAAAAGCTGGGTGGTCTTATCCTCTCTATGTTTACTTCAATGCCATCCCTGCACTGCGACTGTTGGGCTCAGTGATTACTCCACGTTCAACAGCCTATGCCTTGTGTCTAGCTCAACTTTGGTAAGAACTTAATGGGAGCTCAAAGAAAGATGTAATAGAAAGACATAACCACAGAGAGTTAGTTTGTGGTCTGCTCTGAAAAAGACAAAATATACTTCTTTTTCCACTCAAAAATGTGGAAGATAAAAACAAACAAACATGCAGAGCTGAGCAATTGAAAACTTTCAAATAATTAAATTTAAAAAAAAATAAGAAAGACTATATAAGTTGCTTTACATTTTCAGATTGTATGTTGTGCATGTTTACTTAAATGCATTTCAAACAAACAAACAACAACCCCCAATAAAATGAAGTTTAAGAGCATAAATAAAATAATTTGCTCATGAATATGAGCAAGAACATTCATCAGAAAACAGATGGTCTCTTATACACAGAACTAAACACCTCCAGGAACACAACAATCCATTTATCTTGATGAATGTATACACTAGTAGATATCTCAAAAAGCAGCAGCAACAGGTTACCTGTGGGGCTGGAAAACACATTTCCATGAAGATGTATGACATAGGCATAAGGTCTGGATTTCAATTTTTTACATGTAGAAGAGGGATATTACTGTAAGGCTTCCCTTTTGATCTGATGTTCAGGGAGAAAATCTTTATTTCTCACCTAGTCCTAGCACTTTAAGAACACCAAATTGAACTCTAGAGCACAATTTAAGCAACTGAAGGACTCCTTTAGGTGTTATCTATTTGCATTAGCTTCCACTGAGTCATCTGGAAATCAGATCTGGGTCCTGCGTGTGTCTTCTGTGTCAAGGAATAGCGAAGAAGCCAAATTATCAGGTTTCCTACTTCCCCTTGTATTACTGAAGAAGTTTTTAAAAAATTTAGTAGTGTTCAATAGTAAACAATTAAAAATAAATAATCTGATTGCACTGAAAATTTATTGTTCATGGTGTGTATATATATATATGTGTGTGTTTGTGTGTGTGTGTATATAATGTTCATACGCTCTGTCCACTGATAAATGATTAACTAAGGCAGTAATTTTTTTTTTTAAGGTTTCTCAAAGGCATAGAAAATTCTTCTTGACCAAAAAATCCTGAAAAATAACAAGGCAATATATAAACAGTCAGCTTTAATATATTCTTCCTAAGAATTCACTGAAGTACTGTAAACTATAAACATTAGTGCCATAAACTGCATCTGGCTCGACTTTCATTGCATTCACAAATATTTTTAAGTTTGAGTACTTCTAATGACCTTCTGTAGTAACTTCTATTACTAAGCATGATACTAAGCATACCTAAGCAATTAACTGTTTAAAGAGTTTTGTAAATAGACACACATCATCCTGTATATTCATAGTTACTCCTCTGAACTTAGAAGGAAATGATCATAGAAATATGACACAAAAGCTTTTATGCAGTAAGGAAAAGCATTTCCAGAGAGGGCCACGAAGATGATCAGAGGGCTGGAGCAGCTCTGCTATGAGGACAGGCTGAGAGAGTTGGGGCTCTTCAGTCTGGAGAAGAGAAGGCTTCGAGGGGACCTTGTAGTAGCCTTCCAGTATCTGAAGGGGGCCTACAGGAGGGCTGGGGAGGGACTATTTACAAGGTCTTCTGATGACAGGATGAGAGGTAATGTGTTTAAACTGGCAGAGGGGAGATTTAAACTAGATGTTCATAGAATCAGAATCAGACCTCCAAGATCATCCAGTCCAACCTATTTCCCAGCCCTAGACAATTAACTAGACCATGGCACTAAGTGCCTCATCCAGTTTTGTCTTGAACACCTCCAGGGACAGCGACTCCACCACCTCCCTGGGCAGCCCATTCCAATGCCAATCACTTTCTCCGTGAAGAACTTCCTCCTAATATCCAGTCTATACCTCCCCTGGCACAACTTGAGACTATGGTTCCCTAGTTCTTTACAGTGAGGGTGGTGAGGCACTGGTTGCTCAGGGAGGTTGTGGCTGCTCCCTCCCTGGAGGTGTTCAAGGCCAGGTTGGACAAGGCCTTGAGTGACCTGTACTAGTGGGAGATGTCCCTGCCTATGGCAAGGGGTTGGAACAAGATGATCTTTGAGGTCCCTTCCAACCTAAACCATTCTATGATTCTATTCAATGATATCAACAAATCAGTATTTGTTGAATAGTGGATTTATAGCATTTAAAGTATATTGAATCCAGAGTTAGACTTTCAGGATCTCCTTGTCAATGCATACTGTGATTTCCATAGAAGGAGCTCATACTACAATGTTAACAACATACAGGAAAGATTTAGTTACCTTCCTGAGCACTCACACTAGCTAATGAATTAATCTGGCAAAAACTAAGCCTGGCATTTAAAGGTATGATCATTCTGTTTTGTCATAGGATAATCTACACCTGTTGTCAGAAACAGTGATGTTACTTTTCTGTAATCTGATTACTGATATACCAAGACTCACTTTTCCCCACATAATTAGAAAATGGGAAGACCTGTGAGAGCTGCAAGGCAGGTAGGAACTCCAGGCATTATTAATTCATTATTACACTTCACTATTTATGTAGATTTAAATAATAAAACATGTACATAAGCCTTCTTATTGGCTACATTAACTATGTTTTCAGATATAGAGCTAAGACAACCTGCATTTAAAAATCCTCTCTACATTTACATCCTATCATCACTGTGGGATTCCCATTTCTTCACACTTTCCATAAGCTCTAACAGTGTGTGCAATGGGACCCAAAGTAGGTTATTTTGAGTCAAGAAGGGGTGTCTGTGTTAGGAACTTGAGACCTTGTCTTAGACAGGACAAGACTTGCTAGCTATCTCTAGTTTATTATAAGTAATTTATCCTGAGTGCCTTTTCTGACTATTACTGAGGAAGAACAGACAAGGAAACGAGAGGCAATACATCAGGCAGAAGGTCCCAGGATGCTAATGATTTTTCAGAATAGAATTCTACCCTAAGACCAGTGAACAAATCATGCAGATCCATGTAAGATAATTTATTAGGTACATGAAAGAAGCATGCAGAAAAATGAGATGCATTTGCTGCATACTGACCAATTTATTAATTGCCTTTCATGATGTATTATCTTTAACCAAGTCACCTAATCAAATGTAACTGCAGATTGAAGTGTTTTCTCAGAAAGTTTATATTTACAGCTATCTCTCATATGTGTGAGACATTGTCCAGAGGATGAATCTTCATCACTAGCTTGTGGCTAGGTAGAAGTGTTAAAAAAATGAGTTCTGTTGCAGTACAAAACGTTTTTGAAAATAAATTCCATAAGCTTTCTATGATCTTCCACAGGTAAGTCGAAACATCAGTTAAGCACGGGGGAAAAAGGCAAAAAAACCCCAAATCAACAAAAGGGGGCCTTAGGGACAATTTAAAAAAGTACCCAGAGATCCGTTTAGAATCAGTTCTATCAAAAACATATTCATATGTTTTGAAATGTACTTTGGATTGCAAATGCTGGATAAAAATGTCCATTTTCTTGCCTAGATAAGTTATTTTCTACAAAATTTTGGTTTGTGCTCTTCTTAACCCTTCTTTCCCTGCAAAGAAGTTACTTGCAGTGAACTATCTCATTCACTCTGGCTGTGTCCTGACAGTTTGTTTCACAGCCATCTCTCTTAAACAGACCAGACACGAGAAAGAAACCTCTCTATCCCTCATGTGCAAAATTTTGTTTTAGAAAGAAGCTATAAGAAGTTTTTAAAAGGTCAATTAATCAATCAGAGAAAAGTAAAATGTTATTTGACTCGGAAGCCTGGCCACACCACTCAAATAATGAACGATGAATACCAAGTCTTTGAGTGAATTCTTGCAATCACCAGTCCGTGACTAATCGATAGGCTGACATTTTCACACAGTTGCAGAAAGTGATCAAACTTCATAAATATCACGGATTGTTGTTGGAAAAGATCATGTACAGAGGGGGGAAAAAAAGGGGAGCAGAGAGGCTGGGTCCGGGCAGAGAGCGGGGCAGGGCCAGCCGGCAGAACGCAGCGGGAGGGCGCCACCTAGGGAGCCGGCCACAGCTATTCGACCGGGCCTGCGGGCTGCATGAAGGACGTGGGGACCGTGGCAGGGCTGCGCTCACAGCCGGGCAGCGCTGCCTGTGGCACCAACTGCGTGCACGCCATAGCAGCTAAGACCTGACTGGTATCTCAGAAAGCGGTTATTCCGGCGTGTTCGTCTGGCTACAGAGGTCATTTCTGAATCACTGCTTAGCAAACTCACAAGCGGCTTCCTGGCTGGTACGATAGTAAATAATTAAGAGCAGTTAAACAGTGATCAGGATTGCTAGGTAACGAAAAATAAAAAAAAAAAAAAAAGAAGAAGGAAAAAAAAGGAAAAAAAGAAGAAAAAAGAAAAAGAAGGAAAAAAAGAAGGAAAAAAAAGTTTAAGGTTATGCAAAAGGTATTAATCAAGAACAGAGGATGTAAAACATCCTGTGCTGGTAAGCAGAGACCCTGAAAAGAATTAACATGAAATTTGAAAACAACACTGTGTCAATACTGGTTGATATCGCCCAAAATTAAACATGACCATGCAAACAAGAAAGTTTTGTTTTGTTTTGTTTTGTTTTAATCCATGTACCCAGTCGGATGCAGGAGGGTATGTAAGCTTAAGTGCACAACCGGATGTTTAAAAATTGGAGAGCATGAAGAAAAGAAAGTCATAGAAATTATACAAGTCTTTTAGTAAATGACTGGAACCTGGTCTGTAAACAGACCAAAATGAAATTTGAAAGTTGATTTAATTGTACCATTCATGCACTTTCCAGAGCTAAACAAGCTCTTTTGAGATAGAAGAATGAAGGCAGAACTAGTGGTGTAAATTTTATGCCAGGATAATACAGATTAGAAATTATAGATGTTTAAATTTTTATTTTCTTCTTTATTGTTTGTTTGGTTTTGGTTTTGACTGTGTTGACAGTTATTCACTGTGTTGGCAATTAATTCACCGGAAATGAATATCAGATGAAGGGATTTATTCTCCAGTTTCTGCCATCTTTAAATAAGAATATTTTTCTGAAGATACAATTTAGCAACATCCAAATTATTTTTAAGGATGTGGTGTACAAAATTTTAAAGTGATGATCTGTGTAGTTACTTCTAGCCTTGAAACGCATTGATCCAAATGCAGAATACTGCAAATGCCTACCTTTGGATCATCATCTTAGAAGCATAGAATTGTTTTGGTTAGAAAAGACTTTTAAGATCACCAATTCCAAACCGTTATCTAATTCCACCAAGTCTGGTACTAAACCATGTCCCTCAGCACCACGTCTCTGCATCTTTCAAATACCTCCAGAAACACAGATTCAACCAGTGTTTAAGAACACTTTCAGTGAAGAAGTCTCTTTTAATATCCAAACTAAACCTCCCCTGGTGCAACTTGAAGCCCCTTGTCCTATAACTTCTCACTAGGGAGAAGAGGTAAACACCCACCAGGTGTCAAGGTAGGCAGGCCTATTCCCAGAGGTGGCTTCAGAAACCTCTCTGAGAGAATCACAGAATGTTAGGGTTTGGAAGGGACCTCAAAAGATCATCTAGTTCAACTTCCCACCTAGTGTAGGTCACACAGGGATGGACCTAGGTGGGTTTTGAATGTCTCCAGTGAAGAAGAGTCTGCAACTTCTCTGAGCAGCCTGTTTGAGTGCTCTGTCACCCTCACAGTAAAAAAGTTTTTCCTTATGTTTACATGGAACCCCTTATGTTCCAGCTTGCACCTGTTACCCCTTGTCCAATCACTGGACATAACTGAGAACTATTCTCCTGAACTATTCACCTTCTGATTTAATACACATGAACCAGCCTTGATCTTAAAAATCAAGTGGCTGTATTACCATATTTAACATGAGATTATGTTAGTTATGGCCTGTGTCATAAAATCTGAGGTATGAAAAACCTTTTACTCTCTAAAAGATCATTTGAAAATTCATCCCTGTACAGCCTCTGAAGGCCACCAGCCAGTGAAACTGGCATAGCCTGGATCCTGTCCAATCTGTACAAGGAAAAATAATATGAAGGTGTCTAGGTGACACCTTTTTTGTTTTGGTTTAATGTGTTTTCTAACTCTCCCCAAAGTTGGTCACAGTGAGCAAAAATTTTTTGAAGTCTTTCTCATGTTGGGAAGAGTTATTTGAAAATAAAGTTAATGACTCTGGGTTTGGAAGGATGCTGGCACCATACCTTCCTAGGGGAAATGTTAATGAAATAAGGCCGTAACAGATCCAGCTCACACTCTGTTCTTTTGTTTTGTTTGATTTTTTTTACAAGCTAGAGCTGAAACTGTCTGAACACATTCTTGGCCAATATAAAGAAAGAAAGAAATTACTGATAATTAACTACATAAGTTCTTTTATTTCCCTCTTGACTTGGTTTGGCGACCTTGAAGGCAGTCAGTTTGTATAAATTAAATTGATCTTATTCTGACCAATGACCAGAATGTATTACTTAGAAATTAAGCATTTTGCATAAATATTATTGTTGATATTGCAGATAAGAAAGAAAATGTTTTTTTTTAAAGTAAAGTTTATTATTTGAAGAGGAGAAAAGAGCTTTGGGCAAATAGAAATATGAACTTCTTAATTCAAAAGCATCATGACTGTATTTTTTTTCCATAATCTTTTTATTAACATTTCTCTCAGTTTCTATCCAATAAGGAAAGAGTTGAATTTTTAAAAATTAATTTCTTTTTCTGTTGAAATAGTAACTGAGTATGTAGTAATACTTACTATTGTATTCCTTGTCCAATTTTTAAAGCACATTAGCTATGAAACAGAAGTTGTATATAAGAAGAACAAAAAAAAACAAAATTAAAGCAAAGTAGTACACAGTCATATACTTCCATACCTCCAGAATAAAGCTTTTGTTTCAGTTTGTACTTGCCTTTTTTTTTTTTTTTTCACTGTAAATTTTGTCACCCCAGTGGAGCATCCCAAGTACTTAACTTGTCTCCAAACACATTAAAATCTTTTTTGTGTCGTGGCTCTTGTCCAGTCATTTGTGTCCTCCAGCTAGAGGGTACACGTTATCAAAAATCCTAAGACTTGGACTTATGCTGTGCTTTAGATGTGGAAAATAATCAAATATTAACCTGTTAGTTTCATGAAGAACAGCTTCCAATTTCAAAGCTGTATCTGAATCACCATGATTTAAGAAAAATAAACAAACAAAACCCCTCTGTCATTGTCATCACGCCTGTGATCGATGTGGCAATCTCCTAGAAAGGGTATTTTTTGCAGGGTAACTCATCTCAATTTTATTGAAATGTAATTATTGATTTCATATTTTTACTGTTTCTCTTGCAGTTTACAGGTGTATGTACACCTTTGTGGTTTTACTCTCTGGCTAGCTTCCAGATGTCAATTTACAGCATCAGATTTTGTTTGGAAAATATGTATGAACAGCAGTTTATCTCTGAAATATCATCCAGAATTCATCTTATAATATAGTCCAGAGAAGCTGAATATGAGTTAAGGATTAATCACTCTTGGAAATTAGACAAAAGCTTGGTCTTATGCAGTTATTCTGAGAAGAGATCTAGCTCCTAAAATTCAAGCAGAAAATGTAAAGAAAACTCTTAATTAAAAAAAAAAAAAAAAAAACCAGAGTGCAGCTACAGTCTGCAAGTAAAATCACTTTCTAGAACTCTTTCTTATCTGCAGTACCTTTTTAAAGTATTGATCCACAACATTAGATGACTGTTTAGAAGTGAGGACTTTTACCAGTAAGTAACTGCAACTCTCTGCATTACTGAAAGCTACTATAGTAGTTGGATGTAAGATTTTTTTCTTTTTGACATTTTCCACATATTTCAGAAACATTTTCCATTTTATATACATATAGGGATTTTCTCCCAAAGCAGTAACATCCTTGTACAAAATGAAAGAAGAAAAATCCCAGAAGCTTCACCTTTGTCCTCTGGAAGGTCATATTCATTTTTTCTTTGTAGAAGAAGAAAATGAAATCAATCTGGTAAATATCTATAGGCAGCCATCAAAAAGAAAAGTGGTTCCTCTGTTCTAAGAGAAAAGGGAAGCAAATTCAAGTCTGGTAAAGTTGTCACTAGCCAGAACCTGCCAATCCGGCTTATTTTAAAATGGAACAGCCAGTGGTAATGAGGTGATACGAGTCTCAGGAAGCAAAATCAAACAGCAGAAGCTACACCTTAAGAAACACTCTCAGTTAGCCTGGTGGTCTACAAGGATGTAGGAAAACAGAGCTTCCTGTTTTCAAAGTTTATCTTTTACACTGAATAAAGATCTGTGTCCATTTCCATTGAAGTCAGTGGAAGAACATTCAGAGTGGGAAACAGCCTGAACAGGAGAAGAGTAATTCTCTTGAGTGGGTCTTTCAGAAATACTCACTACTGGTATACTTGTTGTCACATTTGAATTGATATAATCCTGAAATTACCTTTTGTTTTATTTCAGGTGCTTTTGCTGAAGCCTTTATTTTTATTTTTTTTTTTTTTTAATGCCTGTGTCTATTTAGAAACTCTTTTTTATGGAATTGTGAACATCCATTCTCAAGTAAACTTTATTCTACCTGTGCATGTACTATAAATCTCATCAGAACTAGGTGATTTTTTTAATGATCTAAAACTTATCTCTTTTTATGTATAAAGACTTATGGAAATCAATAGTAAAAATTATATTAAATATTTTAAAGATGTTAAAAGAGAGGTTTCAGTAAATATCTGGATAAACATTTGAGTAATATATTCATGATATTTTTTGAAAGATATTATAGAACTAATCATATTTTTAAAAAATAACTTCAAGAAAGTCTAGAGTTAGTTTTACTTCTGTAAGTGAAAATAACTTGACATTACATCAGTATCTGCCTGAGTCTAGTCCAACACAATTTAAAAATGTTGCACATACCTATTATCAATGGATATTTACTACACCATGCTTGATTCAAGTCATCGTCTTCCACACTAAAGTGATATTCCTCATGGTACCAGTCCCACTGAGCAAGGCCATACTTGGACGTGCACTAAGCTGATTGTGGCATGGTTGTGTGATCTATTTTCATAGTATGCTTGCTGTGATTATTCTCCTGATTTGATCTGAGTTGTACTAGACAGAGCAGCAAAAGCCTCCAAGGAGTTGTCTAGACACCTGAAGCAATAACTGCTAGGCAAGGCCACATGAGCTCTTATTTTTTAGAAAAGCAGTTTTAAAAAACCTGAGAGGCAATATTCCAGAAAGCCAGACAGCTTGGAGGCTTAATTCTGCTGCCACTGCACACAGGTTAACTCTGAATTAAATGGTGTTATGTTAGTAAAAAAAAAAAGATAGGTTTAAGATCATAATGAGTGAAAGACATATGAGAACAAGCAGAGCATTTTTTTCTCAAATTTATAGATTTCTAGATTATCACTAAGGTATAGAACACATGAATAATTTGAGAACTTCTTTCAAGCTTTGAGATTGTTTAATCCTTTGTTTGTGTAATTCTTGTACAGTTAATTAGTTTGTAGTTAAATAAAACATTATCTCAGAAGCATTGAAATGCAGCCTATCTCTTCCTGGGGCACAGTCATTTGATATAAACGAGAAGAGAGCTCAAAAATTGGCAATAAAATCAGAAGAATCGCTTCTGGTTCAGGACTTTTTGCTCCTGATGATGAGTTCTCTTTGAAGTGATTTTGCTTTGGTATTTGCACATAACATAAAAATAGCCTCTCATCAAAACTGGTTACAAACTTTGTGTTAAAATCTCTGTATTAAAATCACAGGCTAATCATCACAAAATTATTTGCAAAGGGAAGCTGAGCCTTGTCTTCATACTGAGGGATGAGTAAAGTCAAGCAATAACTCTCCCATTTTTCCTTAAACAAATAGTTATTGAAAGACTTGAGTGTTTAAATGCATTCAGAAGGAATCAGTAATCAGGCAGGCTGCACTTCTTGTCTTCTGCTGAATTTCTCTTTCTCAACAGAATCCCAAGATATGTAGTGCCAACAATGCATGTTACCTCTAAAGCATAGTTTAGAAGTGATCGAATAATAAATACAGCGCGAATGTCACTTCAGGTAAGAATTATTGCTTACCCTGGAAGCATTCATGCTAGTCTTGCTCCAGTCAAATTGCTTCAAAATGAGCAAAAAGATTAGTCCTTTCATTGTTTCCCCTTTCTCCACTGAAAATTGATGGGTAGATATGACTATTTTAAGTAGTTCTTTAGACTTAAATCTAATTACTGAAGAGTAATAGGATACTCAACTATGTCATGGTAGGCCTCAGTAGGCCAAAATAGGCTTATACATGTCCTGTCTTGCCCAGACATGTTTTTCTGCTCTCCCTCTCTGTTTTGGGGAGAAGCAACTGTGGGAAAGAGGACAAAGAACCTGAAGCCACTGAACCTAAGGACCCAGGCTTGCCCAGACTTGTTTTGCTCCTGTTTACATTCTGTGGTAAACAGGGTACATACATAAGCTTGTATCTGCCTTGTGCAAGGCCTATGTTATTCCCAAATTTGGGTAAAGCAAGCCTATGGCTTCACCTAATATGGTCAGGCTTGGCTAACTGCCATTCTGATTGGCTATTTTGTGTCCAAAGGCCCATTAGTCTTGGGCTGTATTGATAAAAAGAGATGAGCAGGGAACACAATGTGCTCTGCTGTTCTATTCATGCTTGCTTGCTGCTGCTACCTGCTGCCATTGCTCTCTGCTCCTGGCAGTATTCTGCCTTACTGCCTTATTGCATCTTGCTATGTTATGCTAAGCTATAAGTTAGCTCTGCCACTAAGTAACAAAGTCTGATACTTTGGGCAAGTTTGCCTGGAGACTGATCTGAGCTTACCAGGAATGGGCATAATTGCCTCCACGCGATAGGCCTGCATAGCCAAAACTGTACATTGCAAGACATCCTGCCTACACCTGCCAAGATGAGGAGCCCTGGAAGGGACACACTTATCCAAAGGAGCCATGATAAGGTCAGAGATCATCTGCCTCCTTTTCCCCAGCATCCTGTGAAGCCTGGGAAGAATCAGAAGCCTCAGCGGTTCACAAGACAACAGCAGAACCCCATGCAAGTGTTTGGGTACTGTCTGAAGCTGTAGCTAGCCCTGTGAGTCAGGAAATAATATTTTGTGAGTAAATACTTAAAGCCTCTTGTAATTCACCATTGCCTTCTGCCTTAAAGCAGAAAGGAGCTCCTTGAGTCCATCTAGTGGACAAGCAGTATAATTGACTACAAGAACCTTCTCTTCCAGTTCAATTGAGTCCGATGTTGCATTATTGCTAGTTATTTCTAGATCTAGTTATTCCTTTGTATAATGATTCTATGACTGTTGCAGAAGAACTTGATTATTATCAAAATTAGTGGGGGGGGGTGGGGGTGTGTGTGTGTGCAAGAATCCTGAATATTGAAAATTAATAAACAATATTATTTTTTTTAAAATACCATCTCGTGTCAATTGATTACCCCTCCAATACAAAACAGGATTAGTAAATAATAATGAAAATACTATTTTCCAGTGAGTCCAGGAAAAAGTAATTATGCAATTTCTCTCAGGCAGGTCTAATTCCACCTAAAGATCTCTCAGGCAGGTCTAATTCCACCATAATGCTCAAAAGAGTTGAGCATTATGTTTTTGGTATAAATAAAACTAGGATAAGTTCCTCGGGCACACAATTTCTTGAACTCTTTCCCACAAAACTGTTGTGATTTCCAGTGGTTCAAAGGTCATCCTTGTCACCTAGAAGATATTGAATCAAATCTTACTTACCTGAACAACGCTACTCATACATGTTCTGAAAGCCAATGAGACTTTTGCCTCCCAGCTACCAATATTTTTGCAGGGTATGAATACTAAATCACTTTGGCAGAGGCTTTGTTTCATGTGATATACCTGTCCCTTTTAATATTGTCCTGTTTAATATCTTCCTTATTTTTTTTTGTAGAATCTCAACCCACATCCTTGCTACAAAAATCCTAAAGATGAATGAAAATTTTTACTTTTACTTAGAAGAACATAGGAAGTTCAAAGTAAAAACAGAATAAAAGGGCAGATAGTAAGTAATGGATGTTAGAGTCAATCATTGTGCAACCCATCAGACTTAATGAGATAAGGAAGAACAAATTCAAAGAATAAATCCTATATTTTTGTTCTAAATTATAGTGGGAATTTATAAGGAAAGTCTCCTTACCTTTTGTTGATTCTGTTTACCAGTGTGAACAGTAATTGAAGTGTTCATGCTTGCATACACATCCAGAACAAAACTTGTATGAGGATTGCTCTCTCTCTGGTGGGATTTTCACACTCAGTGTAGGTGTCAAATTTAGGTTATGAAATGCTTGAAGAGAATTTAGCTCTTAAAGATAAGGTAACTGACGGAGGTATCTAAAAGAAGTGTCTAAGCCACTCAGACAGCAGCAAAAGTAAGACAGGTAAAGTAAAAAATTGTTATGGAAAAAGAATTTTAAACAGAGAAGCATTTATGTTATTGCTTCTGGACGATTAACTATAGCAAGATGCATCCCTTCCTTTGAGATCTTATGTCATAAAAGAGGTCTTTGGATGTTCAAGCCACACTGACTAAGATATTAAAGCTATATGTTTGGGTTTGTTTTTTTTTTTTCCCCTCACAAGTGAGATTGTCCAGCATTTATGCCTTTGTTCTCCCCCACTGTGTTTGGTTACCTGTTGCTGCTACTGCATTGTAGCTTTGACCTTAGTTACGGGTTACATAATACATGCAGGCTGTGATTTGAGTGTACATTTAGGACTCTGGTCTGCATATTCCTAAATTTAACCTAACAATCTCATCTCACAAGACTTAAATGGATTTTTACTTGAACCATGTGTCTAAGCAGCTTGCTCATGGGGAGAAAACATTGACTCTTTCAAACATTGGTCTAAATCTTATTTTCTGATAGGAATTATCCAAAATTTACCTTGAATTTTCATTACATGATGCTGTTCCAGACTCAATGGATTTTATTGGCCTAAGGACATTAGGAGAGCTCCACATATTATAGTTTCTCATCAGTGCTACTGAAGAATTTATCTCATGTTCGTATAGATCCTTCCTCATGGCCTTGAGCCAAGGAACATTTATGCAGAAGGAAGGATCTCGTGTTTAACCCATAAATATCTCATAAAAGATCAACTTATTTAATTCAGATTATTTCACCTCTCTGCTTTTTAGATACATTTATATTCTTTTAATAGTTGCACCTTAAAATTACTTAAATATTGACACTTTTGTGATTTCTCTTATGTATGGATTTTACTGCAGCACTCTTCAACAAGTTAGAGTTTGATTTTTCCTAACAGCACACTTGTAAATTTGAGTAGAACATTTGTTATGCTGATTATTTTTGCTATGAACACAGTCTCAAATGAGAGCAAGGAAGGATCAGGTGACCTTCCCAAGGTCATATACAGCGTTTTATACCCACTAACTAGTAGAGCATCTAAGACTCACTGCTTTTTCAGAACACCACTCTTTTATTACTCAGAAAGTTATTGCACAGTTTATTAAAACTACTATATTGGAGGGGGAAAAAAAAAAGTTTAAATCACAGCTCACTTTTCCACTCAAGGATTTATTTAAGTGTATTATGTTAAGCTATGTTATATTATGCTATGTGCAAACACATTACGAGATCTAATGTCAAGGCAAATCATAGAATCACAGCATCACAGAATGATAAGGCTTAGAAGAGACCTCTGGAGATCATCTAGTCCAGTCTCCCTGGCGAGAACATTCACCTAGAGCAGGTTGCACAGGATGTAATGAAAGAGTTAAGGTAGTTCTTCAAGGGGTCCACTTAAGGAAGCTAGTATTTTAATGGTTCCAACTAGGATTAGAAGTTAACACCTCATTAAGATGAATGGGGAATATAGTTTGCACCTTTACCATTACTTCTATGTCATGTGGTTCCAAGGCTCCTTTTACTGTTTCTGGAGGGCAGGATTAAAGATTACAAGAGTGCATCATTAATTTATATAGGGAAATCTCTTTGTAAAAGAAATTACTAGTATGTTTAATGAAACTCTGGTTCTACAGAAAATACTTTACCACTGTAAAAACCAAAACATTGAGAGATCCATGATCCTTTTCTAGCCACTCTTTACCATTGTGAGGTTCATGGCATAAGAAATATTATTACTTGCAATACTTATTTTATGCAGATACAGTCCTGTAAAAGTGCACTCAGTGAGACCTAAGACCTTCCCCAATAAGGAGGAAAACAAGATATTTTCCTTGTGGCCATATGTGGATTCAGTATTAAAATAAGCAAAGATCTAAAACCTGCTTAGAGGCAAAATCATAGTTGTGCTTTATTAAGAAAATCCAGCATGAGTGGGCTTGATTTCTTTACCTCTCTCTCTTGTGTTAAAGAAAAAATAATGTGTATACATAAATTATTTTCCTTCAGTAGACCTTACATATATTTTGAGGTGATTGAATATAATGAACACAGCTTCACCAAGGGCAAATTGTGCCTGACAAAACTAGTGGACTTCTATGAAAAGGTCACAACATTAATAGAAGAGGAATGACCAACTAACATCATTTACCTGGACCTGAATAAACCCTTCAGGACTGTCCTGTATGACATCCTGCTGTCCGAGCTGGTAAAATGTGGGTTCTATGGATGGACAACTCAGTGGATAAAGAACTGGCTTGATGGCCCCACCCAAAGAGTGGCTGTCAATGGGTCCATGTCCAGGTGGAGGCCAGTGACAAGTGGAGTCTCTCACAGATCAGTATTGGGACAAGTCTTGTTTAACATCAGTGACATGGACAGAGGCATTGAGGGCATCCTCAGCAAGTTCACCAACAATGCCAAGCTGTGTGGTGCGGCTGACATGCTGGAGGGAAGGGATCCATCTGGAGGGACTCTGACAGGCTGGAGAGGTGGGCTTATGCCAGACTCATGAGGTTCAACTAGACCAAGTGCAGGGTCCTGCATCTGGGTCGGGGCAATCCCGAGCACCAATATAGGCTGGGCAGTGACGGGCTTGAGAGGATCCCTGAGAAAAGGGACTTGGGGGTACTGATGGACAAGAAGCTCAACATGAGCCACCAGTGTGCATAACTGGCCTTGGCCCATTGATCCAGCCTGTCAGATCTCTTTACAGAGCTTTCATACCCTCAAGCGGACCAACAGTCCCACCCAATTTAGTGTCATCTGCAAACTTACTTACGTGTACTCAATTCCCTTGTACAGATCATAAAGATATTAAAGAGAACCTGCCCCAATACTAAGCCCTGGGGAGCACCACTAGTGACTGACTACCAACAGTATTTGACTCCATTCACCACCACTCTTTGAGCACAGCCATCCATCCAGTTCTTAATCCATAAAAGTGTCTACTCATCCAAGCCATAAGGAGTCAGTTTCTCTAGGAGGGTGTTGTGAGAACAGTGCCAAAGGCAGGAAGACAACACACACAGCCCTTCCTTCATCCACTAAGCAGGTCATTTTGTCATAGAAGGAGATCAGATTTGATAAGCAGGGCCTGCCCTTCATGAACCCATGATGACTGTGCCTGATGCCCTGGTTGCCCTGCACATGTTGCATAATGGCACTCAGGATGACCTGCTCCTTGACCTTCCCCATCACCAACGTCAAACTGGCAGGTCTGTAGTTTCCCAGATGCTCCTTCTGGCCCTTCTTGTAGATGGGCATTGTGCTCACCATTCTACAGTCAGCTGGGATCTCTCCATTTAGCCAGGACTACTGGTAAATGATGGAAAGTGGCTTGATAAGCACTTCCACCAGCTTCCTCAATACCCTTGGGTGTATACCATCCAGCCCCCTAGACTTGTGTATGTGTAAGTGGTGCAGCAGATCACTAACTATATCCTCTCAATCTATAAGGACTTCATTCTACTCCCCACCTTTGTCTTCCAGTTCAGGGGGCTGGGTACCTAGCAAGCAACTTGTCTTACTACCATAGAGCAAGGCAAAGAAAGTATTGAATATCTTGGCCTTTTTTTCATCCTTGACCACTATGGTCCCCAACGAATCCAAAAACAGGACAGAAATTCTCCTTAGTCTTCCTTCCTTTCTTTCTTTCTTTCTTTCTTTCTTTCTTTCTTTCTTAAATACTAATATATTTGTAAAAGCATTTCCTGTTCTCTTTAATAGCTGAAGTCAGATTAATTTTCAGCTGAGCTTAGGCCCTTCAAATTTTCTCCCTTCATATCTTCATGGCAACTTTGTAGTCCTCCCCAATGCCCTGCCCCTTCTTCCAATGATCAC
>WBNM01033133.1:0-32670 GCA_013399055.1 Ramphastos sulfuratus | reverse complement strand
CAATCTATAAGGACTTCATTCTACTCCCCACCTTTGTCTTCCAGTTCAGGGGGCTGGGTACCTAGCAAGCAACTTGTCTTACTACCATAGAGCAAGGCAAAGAAAGTATTGAATATCTTGGCCTTTTTTTCATCCTTGACCACTATGGTCCCCAACGAATCCAAAAACAGGACAGAAATTCTCCTTAGTCTTCCTTTCTTTCTTTCTTTCTTTCTTTCTTTCTTTCTTTCTTTCTTAAATACTAATATATTTGTAAAAGCATTTCCTGTTCTCTTTAATAGCTGAAGTCAGATTAATTTTCAGCTGAGCTTAGGCCCTTCAAATTTTCTCCCTTCATATCTTCATGGCAACTTTGTAGTCCTCCCCAANTGTATATTTCTGTAAATATTCCTGTATATAGTGTATATATCTGCTTGTACATTGTGCTGAGCTGTAAATATAGCTTCATCTAAAACTTCCAGCCGGCTGAGTTCTAGTCTGGGTCATTTTACAAAGTGTGTGGGGGGCGGGGAACTCCCAAACCCACATCACCTTGTCTGCCTAAGCAGCAACCAAACCTCTCTATTCATCCAGGCAAGCTTTCTTCCCTGACAGCTTCCCTTTTGTCACATGGAAAGGGACTGTTTCTGTGCCTTTAACATGTCCCTCTTATACAGTGTGCAGCCTTCCTGGACTCCTTGGCCCCTCAGGGCTGCCTCCCAAGGGACTGCCCATCAGTTTCTGAAAGAGGCCAAAGTCTGCTCACCAGAAGTCCCAGATGGCAGTTCTACTGACCCTCCTCTTTACTTCTCCAACAGCTGAGAACTCTATCAATTCCCAAATCTGTATTTAAGCAAAAGAAGTTTCATAATATTTTCACTCTATGCTATTAGGAATTCTGAAACAACTAATTACTGCTAGTGTGCAAATTTAGTGAAACCCAATTAAATAAATATCAGATATATAGTTAAATCTGCTAGCATAGATGTGCTTTATATCAGTTTGTACACATCCTGTGTTTGCTATGAAACCTGTTTAAACAAATAAGTGATAAAAGACTAAATGAGTCAATATAAAAGATCCACTAAGTACCAAGTTGTGAATTTTATGCTATTAGATCTCTCCACGGTTAAACGTGTTGCTTGCTCTGCTGTAACAAACAAGCTCCTCTTACATAAATACTGTCTCTTTTAAAATAACAGATGTAAAGGCCTGGATTTTCTTTATATCAAGGAAATATATTTTAAAGCCTCTTTTACTGCTTCACAACAAAGCCAAAAGACATTCAGCTGTCAAAACTATAATGTTATTTGCATGTTTTGTTTCTGGTTTCTTTTTGTTTTGTTTTGTTTTTCATCTGGCAAAATACTGTATGAATGAAATAGGGAAAACTAAATTGATTATGCCCAAGCTCGTGATTGTAAAATCTCTGCTATCAAAGATATTTTAACTAGCTAGACTCCATTGATCTACAGCAAAGCTTTGTCAACTAAAGCTTTTTTCTTAAATTGATTCTCCATCTTGTCTTCTCATTCTTTCGACAGCGCACAGCAGGAAGCTCTGTCTACATACAGAAAACAGGATCTTGCTGTAGGCATGGGTATAAAACAAAAAGACAGTGATTAAAGAAAAAAATAGACTGCTGTTAGTATTTGATCTTAAAATTATTGATCTTGTCAATCAGTTACAGACAGAGGGCCCATTTAAACCTGTAATAACTATTAATGTTACCACAAAAATGCTGACCACTTGAAAAACCAAGGAAATCTATATTATAATGCAATGCATACCTGGTTGTATAGCTATTTGTAGTATGTGACAGTAACATCTCACTTGACAAAGATCATATCCATAACATTTCTTTTAAAATTAATATGCTATAACAACATTAGGTTCACACGGTAGATTTGGAAGACTTTGATAACTACAAACTTTTGATTCTTTGGCTGTCAAAAGAATTTTTATCAGGCATATAGCTATAACAAAATATTTGTTCTTATAACAGACCCAAACTCAAGCACTACATTAAGATACTGTTAAAAACCCATTAAGCTAAACCAGCATCATGCTATCTTTGTGGGGTTTTTTTGTAAATTTAATGTTTATTCTGTCTGAAGAATTTGTATGCCCATTGTAGTTGTACCAACATTATCTCTAAGCATATTTATATGTAAGCATAATTGAAAATTAGTTAAAAAATAAAATAAAGTCTTATTTCAAAACTAAGTGTGCTTAAGTTACTGGTCATATTAAAAGCAAGAAATATTTGACCCTTCATAACCAAACAAAACCCCATAGATCTTGAATAAATCTCAATATATGCTTTAACTTAACAATCGTTAATTACTAAAGCTTGTCACCTTAAGATAGATATTTTCAAGGGCAGCAATTTCTGAGCACAAAATCTGAGCACAGTGAACCAGCTTACAAATATTTAACCCAAATGTTCGTGTAACTTACAGTAAAGAGGGGAACGACTTTATTGACAATTTGATAAAGTCTCTGGGGGACAGGGAAAAGATACAAATAGCAGGGACAGCAATATCTAATCTGTAACAAGTAAAAATATAATTTACATAGCAGACAGTAGGAATATATTGTAGTTTTGTGCTAGCCAAAGGGCTTATAAAAAGCCTATGTCCATCTCTAATACATGAGTAAAATAAATTTTATTAAATGCATTTTAAATGTACTTCATTGATCTTCTGAATTTATCATAAGCCTCTAGTTCATATTTTGGTGCCAGTCTAGTGTGTCACGTGAGTTTGAAGCCAATAGATGTTCATGCTTGAATGGATTTTGGTTTTTTAATTTCTTTAAACTGGCAGAGGAGAGATTTAGACTGGATGTTAGGAGGAAGTTCTTTACAGTGAGGGTGGTGAGGCACTGGAACAGGTTGCCCAGGGAGGTTGTGGCTGCTCCCTCCCTGGAGATGTTCAAGGCCAGGTTGGACGAGGCCTTGAGTAACCTGTACTAGTGGGAGGTGTCCCTGCCTATGGCAGGGGGTTGGAACTAGATGATCCTTGAGGTCCCTTCCAACTCTACCATTCTACAATTCCATGATTCTATGATTAAAGATAGCCTAAAAAGTTGTTATGATGATGAAGAAATAAACCACACATTGGTTGCTCCCTCATTTTAAATTCTGCTTTTTATGCACATTCTTCTGCTAGAAGCTGGAATGAAATGTCATTAAGCATCTGGTCATAATAATAACTATTTAAAATTTTTGTTTGTTTTTACTAGTTAAAAAAAAAGAATTTAAAAAATAGTTTTAAAAGTTCAGGAAAGGAATTAAAGATTTTGCACAGAAATTGTTGTGAATTGCTCACCTTCCCTTATTATAAACAGACTACAGCTCTTTCAATTATTTTTAAAGAGGTAGTTGATAGAAAATGCAGTAACTTTGTAACTCTACTTTTTGTCATTACATGTGGGACTTCCTTCACACTGAAAACAAATCCCTCGAGTATGCTTTTTTCATACTTTCATATTATCTATTAGGTGTTGAGCTTACAGTGTATGAGAAGGTACATGTGGAACACTAGAAAGATGAAGATTGTTTAAATAATGTATCAATGAAAAAAAAAAGAATAAAAGAATATTTATTATATTATCCCATGGAACATAAAATCAGTTGTTTTCCTGCAACAGGAAAAACTACTGTGAAACCTTTTCCCCTTGCTCCCGAAGAGAAATATTTTTGGTTTTTTGTGGGTTTGACTAAGCATTTTTTTCTAAACAGGAAGGAACCTTTCAATGAAGGAGCCCACTTCATAATGCTAGAGACAAATGCACAAAAAATTCTTTCACATTCTTGTCAGTTAAATTATTTATCAAGTGATCATGCTTTCTTTATGCTTTTCTTTTAAGACAGTAGGACTTCACCCTTTACTCCTGCAGCATTCTTCAAGCCCTTGAAATAACTTTTCCTTTGAATTACTGGTTATTGGCACTGAAGTATTTCTCAGCTCCTTACCAGGACTTTGAAGCTTGTCAGGAATTAGTCAGGGTTTGACACAGAAGAACTCCACCTGGGTAAGGGGGAAGAGTTCTGTTCCTCCTAAAAAAAGTAAAAGAGTATGTGTGACTGTGTGGCACTCTAGTGCTGAGCCTTTTCCCCACACTCTGCTCACAGGAGAAAGCTGCTAGTGCAGGTATGAGGAGATAGAAGGTTTTCACAAAAATGTTTCCAAAGGAAATTGACCTGTCCTCCCACCTGAGGTCAAGCCTTGGCTGCTGTGGAAGACATGTGTAGCTGAACAGCAAGGGCCTTCCTTCAGAGCCAGGGCTGCATCGTTGGGGGAGACTGGAAACTCAAACTAAGAAGTCAAAGTCCTGGTGAAGCTTCTATTTTCCTGCACAGGGAAATATTATCTCTAGTGTGGAGACCTTTGTGCTTCTACTATCCTACAGAACTGCAGAGGTGTCTGAATGTTGGTTATCACTCAGGGCAGACCGCATATCAAGAACAGGGTGCAAAATCACTTCTCCCTCCCCACTTCCAATCATATGAAACGCTGATTACTTGCTGATTAATATCACTGACAAGAATACAAAAACAAATACTATGCTTCCCTTTGCAACTGTTACCTCCTACTCTTTCCTAGTCCAAAAATTTAGCATTCATTTTCAGTATGATGTACTCCACTAGGCCTATTGTCTGAATGAAAAAAATAAAATCAACACATGGGATCATTCCCTTTGCAAGAATTTTTCTTTTACATGTATGTGTATATCTATATCATATGTTAATATTGTCCTTTCATTTCAGCCTGCTTTATGGACTTTTAAAAGGCTTTGTCTTTATTTCACAAGATCTGAAAATTTCAAGCCCTGTTTATTACTGTGTATAAAAGTTGATGTATATACTAGATTTTCAGAAGTTTATCTTAGTGAGAATTTAAAGCAGATTTTCAGATTGTGCAAGTTCTATTCTGATCTGATAGAGACTTAATTTTAATCTCTGGTGTGCAGGCATGTATCATTATTTATCTTTTCAAGTCCTTTGTTGTTCATGCACACACTTGTGCATTTAGGATGGTGTGTGAGCAGCCTGACGCAGCAGATAGCAATAAATGTATTGCTTTGCATAATGATTGTAAAGTAAAAATTGTGAGGTGTGAAAAGTAAAAGAGGTATAAGTAAAAGTTTTCAATAAAACAACTTTTTAAAATTTTTATTTCTGTATCTTTATCAGGTACACGAAAAACTGATTATTATTCTGTCAGAGTGACAAAGCCATGAGAACCCTTGGCTAGTTATGCCAAGGGGTTGGAACTAGATGATCTTTGAGGTCCCTTCCAACCTAAACTATGCTATGATTCTGTGATTCTATGACTTCTGTATTGCTTAAACCTCAGAAGCTGGCTAGAGTCCTTGTGAAGTTTTGGGTAAGAGGAAAACCTGAGTGCTTTCTTGATCACAGAGCTTTGTTTACCTCATCTTCGGTTCTTCAATGAGGGACAAGATGAACCTTGGTTGTGATGCCAGATACCAGAAAGGCTGTGTTTTAGAGCTAAACTTCATGTCTTTTCTACCTCACCCAAGAACCAACTCATAATCAGCAAAAGTCAATTAGCAGCAAACAGAGAAGACATTCACACACAGAGTTCTCTGTTTGTCCATTGTGCAGATGATGTAAGATTGTGTTTCTAGTAGCATTGTGGCCGCATTTATTGCTCTCATTTCATCAGTCTGAAATTTCCTTCACAGGAAAATGTAGGAGGGTTGCTTGGAGTAACTTCTAAATTTTGGTTCTTAAAGTAATTGTTCAGACCACACTGAGAAGTCTTCAAATTTTGCCATTGAAAAAGCCAACTATACCTAGATAAAAACACAGAATAATGCTAGTTACTTCTACTGTAAATTAGTACAGATGATGCACAATCCACCGATCAAGAATCGTGTCCTCTGTCATCGTAGTCAGAATGTGATTTCCATGACAGGCTCCTTTGGCTCTCTAAAAGATGGTGGCTGCCCTCTAGTGATAAAGATATTTCTGCTGACACTTTGCAGTAGATGCAAACATGCTAATAAATACTGTCTTGTAGATCAATATGTATCGAGACATTTGCATCTAAGAAAGATAAAGACTCTTAAGATCATGAGCAAAAGCATCGTGCTTGGAGCCATTAGAAAAAAAAAAGTATTCTAAGTTGAATGGACATGCCATTTTCAGTCACAGCAATATTTTAAAGTAAATTTTGTTCAATCACAAGTTCTCAGATTAAAAAAAAAAATGAATCTGTCATTTCTATTATCAGCTAAACAAACCGTGATTGGGATTAATAACGTAAAAGAATAAGTGCTCTGCATTGCAGACAGGTGAGCTGTTTGCTAAAAGCATTCCATTCTCATCCACTCACTGACACAAAATGCAATTTTTTACAATACTTCTATGTGTATGTGTACATGTATATGGGTGTCTGTATCTCAAAGGGATTGCTGAGTCATAGTTTGGTAATTTCCCAAGTTGAACTGAAGTGCCAGTTACAGAATATATGCTGGGAATAACACAGACAATATTAAATGCTAGAAATGTTACCAGTAATCATGAAGGACTAAACTGAGAATTAATAAATAACTACATTGAATGTTTCCATCAGTGTGTCATTTTATGATAACTATGAGGTAGCCCATAGAATATGATGATATGATTTGGAACAAATATATTAAATAGTAGTCCATGTTTCTAGTTGCTGTGGAGAAGCTAAAATCTCAACTATGGAAAAACTACAGGGAAAAATTGTCACATTTCTACATCTTGAATCACCTCAAAATAAGAAATCTGGGGATAAAACATAAAAGTTTTTTCCTCTGTCCTGCCATCTATGAGAAGGAAAGTTAATATTTCTGAAGTATTGTGTATTTCATTTATGTCATTGGTATTTTCATTTCTAAACTTTTCTTTTTACCTTTAAAAAAGTATTCAGTTGGGGTCTTACCAGGATCAGAAAAGCTTGCCTTCCTTAACTGATGCTCTAAACTCTCTGTTACAGAGAGAGCACTGCCACATCACCTAACACTCATTTACCCACAATACATATTTACCTTTTTCCTGTTCTGCAAGCTCATTCCTCTGTGCTGTCATTCTTGTTGCAAATCTACTATGAAAAATGACATTATCAGGGACCTGGACATGCTGGGCCAGTGAGTTTTGGCCAGTGGGATGAGATTCAACAGGACCAAGTGCAGGGTCCTACATTTTGGCCATAACAACTCCATGCAGTGCTACAGACTGGAGGATGAGCGGCTTGAGAGCTTTAGAGGGACCTGGGAGTGCTGGTTGACAGCAGCTGAACATGAGCCAGCAGAGTGCCCAGGTGGCATGGAAGGCCAATAGCATCTTGGCCTGTATCAGGAATAGTGTGGCCAGCAGGACCAGGAATGTAATTCTGCCCCTGTACTCGGCGCTGCTGAGGTCTCACCTCAAGTACTGTGTGTAGCTCTGGGACCTCACTTCAAGAAGGATATTGGGGTGCTGGAGAGGCTCCAGAGGAGAGTGACTGGACTGATGAGGGGGCTGGAGGGAAAGTTGTATGAGGAGAGGCTGAGGGAGCTGGGGTTGTTCAGCCTGAAGAGGAGCCTTAGAGGNGGAGAAGAGCAGACTTAGAGGGGACCTTATCACTCTTTACAACTAACTAAAAGGAAGTTGTAGTCAGGTGGGGTTCAGGCTCTTCTCCCAGGCAATTAGCGACAGGACAAGAGGCCATGGACTGAAGCTGTGCCAGGGGAGGTTTAGGTTGGATATCAGGAAGCATTTCCTCATGGAAAGGGTGATTAGGTAATGGCATGGACTGTCCAGGGAGATGGTGGAATCACCATCCTTGGAGATCTTTAAGAAAATACTGGCTGTGCAATTGGTGGCATGGTTTAGCTGATGTTGTGGTGTTAGGTCACAGTCTGGGCTTGATGATCTCAGAGGTCTTTTCCAGCCTCCATGATTCTGTGATTCTGTGTGTGTGTGATCATGGACTTGTAAAACCTGTAGATTTTTCCACCCTGAATTTGCTCAAATCCCAATATCTCTCCCGAAGTCCAAATCTATAGTTCAAGTTGGCATCTCATACTTAAACACTAACTGGAAATTATATAGACTATTCTTCAGGAATAACTGCTGCTCAAGAAAGCCTTTAAGCACATAGTTAATTCACACTGTACTGTCACACTGGCAAAGAATATAGCCTTTTATCACAAAGACAGTAATCCTTCTTTCCAAATTAAATAATATGTCTTAACGACTTTGTCAGATTTACTGTCCTTAGTTGTGAAAATGCATAGGGAAAACATTTCCTTTTTGGCAAAAGTGTTTACAGTATGCAGAAAAGTTCTATTGACTTCAGTGGAATTTAAATAAATTAAAAATTCCTCTCCAAATTTTCAATGTTTCCTGAAGAGAAGGATAAACATAACCCCTTTCCATCTCTCCTGGTGTATATTTTTCTCTCCATACTTATAAGCAGTTTATGTTTAGCTTCATCTGTTTTAATATTGAAATATTTAACATCAGCACATCAAAAATATTTCTGAGAAGTGAGTTTGTACATTTAGCAAAATCCTAATACTGAATTATTTAAATTTGTATATAGGGAGAATTATAACAACTTTTTATTGTAAGAAACCATATAAACTGTCTTGAATGTAACTTTTTGACATGGACAATTCATGGACTGGCCTAGCATTGCACCTGAATAAATGGAAAGTTGATTATGTTACAACTCTTTGTACAGTAATGAAGCCTTCACATGAACAAAGCTGTGCTTATGAGAGACTTCCCCAGCTGTTGTCTTCTACTTATAGGAGATGCTGAAAAGCGTAGCAGTTCTGTTGCTGTTGCCCTACAGCTGGTTAACGAGAAATACTGGAAGAAGGTAAAAAATTCTCTAGTCTTAACTAAAATACCTCATTTCTTGGTACCTGCCACTCTCATCAGATCTCACAATTTCAATCTTACTATAACCTGTTGGTTATAACAACCTGGGAGTTGTTTTTCTTGTTTTCCACAGATTTTGGTAAGACTCATAACAGGACACACTTGACTATATTGTTATACTCTGTAATATGAATCCATTAAAACAAACAAACAAACAAAAAAAAAAGATGAAATGGCTGCAATATCTATCTCAGCATTTCATGCAAAATGAAGCAGATTCTTCCAATTTTTACACTCATCATCACCTTTCCAACTTTTTTTTCAGAATAGGTGATCAAACTGTTCCCCAACTTACTTTTCTAAAATGGAATTATATACATTTGTTACATTATTAATTATTATAGTGGTTAAAGTGATCAGCTTTCTCACATAGGGGCTGACTGTCCTTCCAAATGTAACTTTCCCTTCGTTGTTAACTGTCCAAGGGACCCAGGTAGCCTCACCCTACAAAGTATTCTGATCTTCTGATGTTCTGGATCTGATCTGCTTTAGACATATACTAACAATTATACTTCTCCTAACAAAGTGGTGTTTCACTTAAGTGTAGGACTCATCTGGAGAAAGCTAAGCTCCTCCTCTCACATGTGACAGAAAATCCTGATTTAATACTGGACTTCTAGCTGATATTCAATGTCAATCCAACTGTATCTTATGTCCTTGCTTCCTAGTCTTCTGTAAGACACTTCTCTTGTCATACTTTTGCTTTGCTGAAATAATGCAAAACACCTTAATAAAAGGAAACCAAACCTAACTCACCCATTATGTGCTCATAGGAAGCATCCTTTATAAGCATACACAACAACTGCTTACAATCATTTTGAAAGATGCTGGGGAATACATTCATCTGTCTTTCATTACCTTTCAGAAGTTAATGACCCTGTGCATTACTTTCTTATGAAAATGCTTCCATGGAAACATTTTGAGATCCAAACATCTTAGTTCTGTTCATTTTACTGAACTGCTGTACCTTATTTTGCTTTATTGTACATGTTCTGCATCAGAAAGCAATACTGCATTGAGTTACACCAGATGACTCTGGCTCTCTGACTTGTAGCTATTCTTCACAACGTTTCCAAGTAATAAAATTTGGAACCAGGTGCTGAGTTGTCTAAATAGGTGTGTTTTATCATCTTGAGTCTTACCAAACCAAGAAAGCATACTCACAGCTAATAGAATAGTTGATTGCAAAACTGTAAAAGTGCCTCACATAAGAGATAAGCTTATGCGTTGCCTGCAGAAACCATAATGACCACAGATATGGGTCAGACTGTGTGAGATATCTCTGATAATGTCCTGCCTCTGAAGCATGAGTACACTACCCCCTCCAGTCTTCCTCCTCCACACTCCTCCAAGGCATGGAGCTGTCTGGCCTGAAGAAGAGAATGCTCCAGGAAGACCTTACAGCATCCTTCCAGAACCAGAAGGGAACTACAAGAAAATGATGAGGGACTTTTTAAAAGGGCTTGTAGTGATAGGGTAAGGGGCAATAGTTTTAGGCTGTAAGAGGGTAGATTTAGACTGGATATTAGGAAGAAATTCTTTACAGTCAGGGTGGTAAGGCACTGGAAAAAGTTGACAGGAAGGCTGCTGATGCACCCTAGCTGAAGGTGTTCAAGGCCAGGTTGGACAAGGCCTTGAGCAACCTGGACTGGTGGAAGATGTCCCTGCCAATGGCACAGGGGTTGGAACCAGATGCTCTTTAAAGTCCCTTCCAATCCAAACTATTCTACGATTCATCTGATCCTCCCTGCAGTGACTCAGCTCTGCTACCTGGCACTCCAGCAAAAGAAAAACAAGCATGTTTCCACTGGGATAGTGATCTGCATTTCACTGAACTGAATGCTGATTTCATTCCAAAGGACCAAAACCACCACAAAGCAGGGTAGCTTCAAGTATAGGAGCACAGGGAGACATGGAAGGTGAACAAGGCTTTTTCCTTTCAGGGGCTATAATGTGTTTGCCATCTCACATAACAACTCTAAAGGTTCTCCATGTGAAGTCATTTTTATATGCCAGATTTTTAGACTGTAGGGTTTTCTTGGGTTGTTGTTGTTTTGTTTGTTTGTTTGTTTTGGTTTTGGTTTTCGCTTGGGTTTGTTTGTTTGTTTGTTTAGAATCATAGAATTGAATCATAGAATGGTAAGGTTGGAAGGAGACCTCAAGGATCATCTAGTTCCAACCCCCTGCCATAGGCAGGGACACCTCCCACTAATACAGGTTACTCAAGGCCTCGTCCAACCTGGCCTTGAACACCTCCAGGGAGGGAGCAGCCACAACCTCCCTGGGCAACATGTTCCAGTGCTTCACCACCCTCACTGGAAAGAACTTCCTCCTAATATCTAGTCTAAATCTTCCATCTTCCAGGTTAAACCCATTGCCCCTAGTCTTGTCATTGCAAGATCTTATAAATAGTCCCTCCCCAGCCTTCCTGTAGGCCCCCTTCAGATACTGGAAGGCTACTTGTTGTGAGGGGGGTATGAGGATGTGTTTGTTTTGTTTGGGCTTTCATCATACACCTCTTTCATAAATTGGGCCAGTAAGCTTAAATTTTAAAGAAGTATGCAGTTTTATCCATGTAAAACTGTTTCCTATAGACAAATCACTTTGGGTGAAAATCTATAGCAACTGAAGAGTGGTGGATAGAACACCACTCTGGCATATATAAAACACAGTAATAGCAAGGAAAAGGTGAGAGAATTACTGTACTGGTGCAGAATATGGCAATAACACCACATCTAGGACCCTCACATCCCCTGATGTAGTTCCATGCACATTCAGTAGACATTTTGACATAGTACCATTCTCTTGATCTCACTTTATTCCCATGCATAGTGAAAGCAAATTATGAAATCTCAGAAATAATTATGAAACAGCTTTTAAGTTAGATCTTTGTCAAGGGGCTGTCACTTAGTTTGTAACACAGCTAGAATTGTAACCCCACTGATCTCTGGGTGCTACAGAGATACGAATGTTGAATCATGATGATCAGCATTGAAAACATGTTATTTTGAAATATGAAGTGTTTTGTATATAGACTGCAGTTCTAATGGAGTGTCTAAATGTCATTCTTTATCTTTGACCTTGATTTTACAGTGTCATGTGGTTTGTTGGTTTTTTTTTTAATAATAAAGTAAATGTACAGTAATTTCTTATGTCATCATCATCTGTTAACAACACCCGGCTGGATGTGTAGCATAACATCTCTTCCAACCAAATAAGCCCATCTACAGAGCAATTTATCAGTAGAGCTGTGTTGAGCTGTGTCTCAGAGATTTTAATTTAAACTGGTTCTGTCCTTTAAGAAGTGTCTCATAAAGCCTACTGATGGATCATATGTACTTCTGCGTTGACCTGTTTATCTTAGCACTTCAGCAAGCAAGGAGACTTCTGCTGAAATCAGCAGGAGTACTCACATCTTGTTCTATGCTGAAAAGACATTTGGAAGAATTTAAGACTGGTGAAAACAGTAGATGAATCTTTAAGAAGTTCCCATACAAGAATGGTGCCAGTAGTAGACAGGAGCTAGCATTAAAATTTACTATGGAGGGGAAAAAACAAGAATAGAGAAATTTGAGCTACACAGCTTGGAGAAGGGTGAAAAAGATCAATGTGTTTATTATCAATAAATCTAATTGGTAATCCAGGTGGAATTCCGCAACTGTAGGATGTGGAGGGTAAAAGGAGGTGAGGACATTTATTTATTTATTTATTTATTTATTTAAATACAAGGAAATCAATATCCTAATCAATATCAGATGGGAGATGATGAGTAGGGAAGAGAATCTACATAATGGATGGGTCTAAATTGCTTTCCTAAAATACCCATGTTAATGATAAAGGAACTCATTCCAAATTAGTGTATATTGGCATCGTTTAATATAACTGCTGTAACTTAACTTGCACCAGCTGGGAAATCAGCTTATCATAACCAAAGATAACTAGGGTAGAATTGCCCATGTTCCTCAATGATACTTTTTCCATATGGATAAAGATATATTTATACAGGTTTTAAGTAAAATCAAGCTCATAGTGATGATAGTTTGAGTGACAGGAAAGTCTGATGAAGCTTTTCTTACGTTGGGCCTCAAAAATAGGCCTTCCTTTGCCTCTCTGTTCAAGAACTGAGATATCTGACTAGCAAAGTAACTCTAAGCTATTGCAGCTGAAGATCGCACATTAACGTGAACTAATGAACATCTCACTTCACACATCAGGGGTCAGTGCTGGGACCACTGCTGTTTAACATCTTTGTCAGTGACATGGACAGAGGAATTGAGTGCACCCTCAGCAAGTTTGCAGATGACACCAAGCTGTGTGGCACAGTTGACTTGCTAGAGGGCAGGGATCCATCCAGAGGGACCTGGACAGGCTGGAGAGGTGGGCCCAGGCCAACTTCATGAAATTCAACAAGGCCAAGTGTAAGGTCCTGCACCTGGGTAGGCACAATCCCAAGCACAAATACAGGCTGGGTGGTGAATGGCTGACAGCAGCCCTGAGGAAAAGGACCTTGGGGTCTGGGTTGATGAAAAGCTCAACATGAGCCTGCAGTGTGCGCATGCAGCCCAGACAGCAACTGAGTCCTGGGCTGCATCAAGAGCAGTGTGGCCAGCAGGGCAAGGGAGGGGATTCTGCCCCTTTACTCTGCTCTCGTCAGACCCCATCTGGAGTACTGTGTGCAGTTCTGGAGCCCCCAGCACAGGAAGGACATGGAAGTGTTGGAGCGGGTCCAGAGGAGGGCCACAAAGATGATCAGAGGGCTGGAGCAGCTCTGCTATGAGGACAGGCTGAGAGAGTTGGGGCTCTGCAGCCTGGAGAAGAGAAGGCTTCCAGGAGACCTTAGAGTAGCCTTCCAGTATCTGAAGGGGGCCTACAGGAAGGCTGGGGAGGGACTATTTACAAGGTCTTGCAATGACAGGACAAGGGGCAATGGGTTTAAACTGGCAGAGGGAAGATTTAGACTGGATGTTAGGAGGAAGTTCTTTGCAGTGAGGGTGGTGAGACACTGGCACAGGTTGCCCAGGGAGGTTGTGGCTGCTCCCTCCCTGGAGGTGTTCAAGGCCAGGTTGGACGAGGCCTTGAGTAACCTGTGCTAGTGGGAGGTGTCCCTGCCTATGGCAGGGGGTTGGAACTAGATGATCCTTGAGGTCTCCTTCCAACCTTACCATTCTATGATTCTATGATTCTATATCATGATGCTCCTGTTGCTGTAATGTCTAAAGCATCCAGCCCAGACATATCATATATATGCTTTTGAATAACTTCAGTTTAATAAGGTTCCTCAGCTGAAAGACTTTACAACATGATTCTTACATTCTGCAGAAAACATTTTGGAATAGGCTACAACAATCTGCATGAGATACATGCCACGTTCTTTGCCTTCCATGTATGTCAAACATTCTTATTAGTTCATGAAATGTTTATTAGAGATAGAAGTTTGTGATTAATGTGGAATTCATTGTATATATACACTATTAAAAAATAAAATAAAATAACATTAAAAAATAGATAAAAGAAAAGAAAACAAAATAAAATACAGTAAAATAAATAAAATAAAATAAAATCCTTTAAAGAATCTTCATAGGAAATGTCATTTTTCATGATGGCTATTCCTAGTCTTGTACATAAGGAGTCTGACTGGCTTTGATAACATTTGGGGTAGTGGAAAAATGACAGAAGAAATGAGCAGACTCCTTCGTGGCTATATAGATGAATAAATAAAATTATGTCTAGATACAGGAAATATAAAGTAAAACAGTAGATGTGGTGGATACAGTGTCTTAATTTTTGTGCTATTCGTGAATTAAGTGTATATTGTAAAAGAAGCCTTTTGAAGATTCTGATATGGCTGCAGTTATCTGTGAAAATACTGGGTAAAAAAACTTCCATGAACTAGAAAGCCAATTATTTCTTGATGTACTGGGCAATTTAAAATTGTTTTCCAAACCAGCTACTTCAATCCATGTTTATGCATAATTTGTGTAAAATAAACTGCCTTGCATGTGCCATGTGAATTACATTTTTAGAGAGTCTCCCTCTACAGCTTCCATCCTCTAAGTATCTACCAGTACAGTATGCCCATGCAAGAAGAAATTTTTAATTTAGCAAAAGATAAACCAGACAATTTCACATTGCAGAAAAAAAAAATCAACAAAATGTCTTATCAGATCTACTTTCTGAAATGTACAATTGTGTAGGATATCTGGAAAAAATATGCAAATTATTTTATTACAATCGAAGCTAAGATATTTTTAAAACAAAATGTTTTTGGTAGTGTAATTACTAAATTCTCATTTTTATGATTTTCACATTTTAAAATAAGTGGATCATAGATAATTTGGAGGTGCTTAGTGCTTAAAAAATTCTTTTTCTTATTATGCAACAATATGAAATATGATTTAAGTTCAAAAATAATCAGGTTTTCTATTCCCTCCATCCAAGTTAACAGCTAAACAAGTGGATTATTTGAATAGTTTATCTGCAATATGTATTTGCATTCAGTTACACAACATAAACTAAAAGCTGAATCCAGGACATTTTTCCAAATTGTGCATAAATTCTGTCAAGGTTCTTGTTTTCTCTTGCATAAAAATAGTTGCATTTAAACATGCATGTTTAAAATGGAATATGGTCTCAGGTTTTGTTTGTTTGTTTATTTGTTTAGATTTGGGTTGGTGATTTGTTTTTGTTTTTTGTTTTTTGGTTGGTTAGTTTTGGAGTTTTTTAACATTTCAAGGTGTAGTTACCAGTCATCAAAGATTCCAGATGGTTATTAACAGAAGCTTAATACTTCTTACTTTAAATGTATTACATTCANACACGAGATAGCCAATCAAATGGCAGTTAGCCAAGATTTGGCCATATTGGGTGAAGCCATAGGCTTGCTTTACCCTTTTTTGGGCAGATCACGGGCTTTGCACAAGGTAACCGTGTGCACCCTGTTTACCACAGTGGATGGACAGACCCCGGACCCCAGACTTAGTGGTGCCAGGCCCTTTGTCCCTTTTCCCGCGGTTGCTCTCTCCCCAAAACAGAAGGAGAGAGAGCAGAAAAACATGTCTGCATAAGCCAGGACATGTACAAGCCTAATTTGGCCTGTTTAGGCCTACCACGACAGTATGGTAAAACTTTACTGTAGATTGTCTTTCACATTCAGGGTGCAAAACATACCTAGTTTCCAAGCAACCTTGATTTCTCACAAACACAGGTAATAAGAGTGATCCTTTCAGCCAGGGTACGCTTGATCAGATCAAATACCCAAGCATTATCAGAAGTTGTATCAGTTTGTTTTTCAGTGTCATACTGATATTTCTGATCCCTTCTAGATAGCAATTCTTATTAATTTGGCCTCTTTCCTGGGGCAGCACTTGTTTCAGACATTAGTAGGGGAAAAACAGAAGGTGGTAATAATTGTAAATGCTTTCCTGGATACAGTAAAAAAAATATTGTTTCCTCTATATGACGGATACACCCCATACACTCCATACACTCTAAGAACCTTCTAGACTGCCTCTTTTCTGCAGTGTCAGAGTCCCAGGAAATTTTGACCATAGTGGCAGAGGGTCTATATTACCATGCTGCTACTACTGAGCTTTATAATATCCAAAACACAATACATGTGAAACATGTTGTTTTCACTTTACTAAGTTTATCATTTTCTTATCTTCTTAAACTCTGGTTGCGCCTTTCTAAAACTCACAATTCAAAAGTTGTGGCCTTGGGCCAAATTCTCAGATACTAGTAACTGTTACTGACATCAGCAAAGTTATGACAGTTTATAATGAATAAAGGTCTATTTTCTTAAAATTACTGGAGAATAAAGTATGCTAACTAAAATTTAGATATGAAAAAAAAAAATCTTTGGAATCATTTGACACTGATTAGCTGATATAAGAAAAAAAGCAAACCCAGAGTCCTCTCTTGTGCAATCGTAATACCAGAAAACCAAAAGAAGTTGCTGATGGCTTGAATAGATGAATGATATTGCGGTTAATAGGGGACTTGAAGTCTTAATTGGTTTCCAGTAAACATTACAAACGTGTTGGTATGGTTC
Source organism: Ramphastos sulfuratus (assembly GCA_013399055.1). NCBI lineage: Eukaryota > Metazoa > Chordata > Aves > Piciformes > Ramphastidae > Ramphastos > Ramphastos sulfuratus. Next base: position 15,706 of record WBNM01033133.1, on the reverse strand, counting down.
CATTCATTTCATGTACTGTGTATTAGATAGATAGTGTTCACACTGATAGCTGCAATTTAATTACAAAAGGTCTGTTCCTTGTTCAATTTTGGTTGTGTCATCTCTTTATGTTGGCTATGAAGCACTGCAAGATTCAATACAGCATGTGTCATGATGTCAGAGAGATAATGCCACACAATGGCTCAATATTGGTTGCAAGGATTTTCATCCAGATTGGAATCAATGTTGTAAATGGTTATTAAATCCACACTTTCTGGATAATAAAAACAAAGTGAAAGATCTGAGGAAGTACATAATTTTTTATCATAAAGAGCAATTGCATTGAGTAGTAAAATTACTCACCATTGGTGAATCCGTCAATATGAATAAACATATCAAACCTTGCAGGATGGAGGCCCCTGCTGACAGGCTGCCTTCTGAGGCTTAATGAATTCACAGTATGAATAAATTGATTCCACTGTTCCAATTACTCAATTTACTACAGCTGCCAAGCAAATGACTGGAGTAATACTCCAGGTTGTAGAACGTAGGTTTGCTTGCTCCTCGTCTACTACTAGGGATTGTCCACAGACTTTGAAAATGTTATTGCTTTTTTTTTTTTTTCAAATGCTTTTGTGGAATACACTTTCCCATGAACACAACCTGCTTAAACAAGGACCATGATTATCACTTTCTCAAGCATAAGGTGAGTATAAAGTATTTGGACTCTGTTTTGTGAGAGTGGATTTGCTGAAGCATACTAAAGAAAAAGGATGGTAGGCTGATGTAAATGTCTGTGAGACCAGGTCTGAAGATAATGTGTCCAAATAGTTCACCATCTTATATGGTTCCTAAGACTTTCTAGGATGGAGTATTTGAAAAGAGAGGAGTTTCATAAGCACATTTGTATGAGATTCCTTAGTTAAGGGATGCAACACTCCTGCCTGGGAACTCACAAAGAATACACGGATTCTAGGATGGGGAACAATACGACAGATAATGGGGTGAATATTTTGGGCATGTGGTAGATTAGAAACTGCTGACTTAAAGAAAGAGGTAATACAGTTGGGAGTTGCAGGAAGCTGTAAATCTCCAGGACAAAATACTGAGTAGGATCAGTCTCACCGAGTGGGAAGGTGCTGTAAGTCTTTTGTTAGGTGAAATAAAATGAAGAGGGTTAGATAAGATGTGAATAAGCACTGAAATCTATTTAGCCTGGCCTTGATTATTCTGATTTAATATTCCTTCTAATTTGTAGTGCTGATTTCATAGCTAAAAATGGATATGAAACACTTTTTATTGAATAGTTGATTAGAAGACTGGTTTACAACGAATGATTCTTAATCTACACTTCAGTTTGATAGATGGAGTTACAAACTGAACAGAAAAAAAAACCCCAAAACACACAAATCTTAGAGCCAATATTTTAATAAATGTCCCCTCAAGGTCTCAAGAGTATTTACTACTCTCACCTCTCCATGGTGGCATATAATTAAATGGTGCTTCTAACTTTTAATATCATATTGAATTTAGAAAAGAAATCTCTTAGTAAAATGCATATTGTTCATGCTGCAAGTTTTAGGGACCCTAATTTCAATGAAATGCTTCCTAAAATGTAGATGTCAGATGAGCAGGATAAAACAACTGAGGAATCCTGCTATTTCAGAAATTACCTTTTTATGTTAAATGGGGGGAAATGGCAAGCCTAATAAAGTAAAAGGGAAGAGGACTATCAATGACTCCCTTCAAGGCAGTCTGCCAGATAGCCTTGGCCAGATTTCCACATTACTACATTCAGATTTTATTAAATTAAAATAAAACCTGTCATCTTGGTTTTCACTGGCACAGTCAAATGCAGAGTTTTTTTTTACTTAGTTTCAGCATCAGCCTTGCATTTCCAGCCAGCATTAATATTTCACAATGTAATATACATATTTCTGTGGCATTTTTTACATATCTGACAAATAGTTATTGAAAATTATTCTGTTAACAGTTAAAAAAAAAAAACCAGTGTTACTATTTGATCATAGCAACTCCTTTTCATTGTTTTCCCTCAGGGACCAAAGCATTTGGAAAGTTAAATCAAAAAAAAAAAAAAAAAAATCAAGGAAATCAGAAATGGAAAATTCCCATTAGGTCATCTAATCCAATCCCCTAGTAGCACATAATTGTTCCCTGTAATATATTTAGCACAGTTTTGTTCAGTCTGGTTTCAGATATTTGGGAATATTGATTGCTGACATGCTTTTTGAAAGCTGGGTGAGTAGAGTCCAGATGGACCCAACATAACCTCTAAGGTCACGTCTTGCCTCTTCTGATTCGTCCTGGCAGTCACAGCTTTGTAGGGGTTCATACAGGGACTGGGGATTGCTGAAACAGAAAAGAAAAGCTGCAGGTGTGTGCTCTCCCTCTTCTTGCCCCTGGGATTTTCCTTCTGTCAAGTCTAAAGTAATGAAGACCAGAACTACTTCACGTGTTGATGGAAGCAGCTTTAGCATCTAGTTCCACTGCTGCTGTCAGACTTCATCCATGAATCTGTCCTAGAAAGACAAAAGCGTTTGCTAGATACATTCCACCATTAGTCACAGTGCAGGCTGATGCAGGTCTTAACAATGCAAAAACACAGCAGCTGTCAATGATTTATATTATTCCTTGCCTCCCCCTGTCAAGGCCTTGGACAGCCACTGGTGTGAACAACAACATCAGAGGAACATGGTTGGCTTGGAGGAGCAGCAGTTCACAAACTGTAGCAGTGAGTTAGAGTCTTTGACAGAGAAACATTTTGAGACATTCTGCTTTTAGTCCAATAGTGCTAGACAACCTAAGTTATTGGGCTGCTACCAAAGGCCTGGAGAAAGCTCTTACTCGCATTTCTGCACATTCAGAGAGGTATAGGCATGCCTGCTATCTGAAGGACAGAGTACCTTACAGACAAATTTGTATAGACCTAAAAGAAACATCTTTTTTTTTGTGTGGATCAGGGAAACAGAAGTCCAGAAGATAGAGTAGCTTGAAGACCTGGAGATGATAACATTATTACTCTCTGCTTCTTATGAATGTCTATCTGCCTGATTGTTCTTGAGTGTCAGTTGCTCATGAGACATTCATGTCTGCATGTCAAAAGTGCTTTGCAAGGATATTTTCTGATCATGAACTGCTTGCAGCATTTTAGACACTTTCCATCGAAACCAATGGATTTTGGATGTCTCTTTTATTCATGTTCCAAGATGACTTCTTACATTCCTTAAGTAAAGCCCAGAGGAAATATGATCATTGATGTACTCGAACAAAAGTTGATCAATTCCTCTCTATGCATTTATTAGGTGATAGAATTCAGAATAGATACCAAAAACATCTGGGGCACCTCTAGAGAAGCCCTGTTTAACACCATGAATTCAGAATACTGGCACACAAGTAAGTGAAGATGCATACTATTTTCTGTATAAAATATTACATTTATTCTCTGTGTTTAGATATATGCAGTCAAAAAAAATAATCAGCATGCCACAAGCCAGAAATCTATGTTCTGTGGAAAAAATGTAGTCATTCTTTTTGGTGTGTATGTGAGGCATCTGTTACAAAAGAAATTGACTTATACATGCACTTATCCACATAGCTTTATTTTGTGGTAGAGACACTATTTTTTTCATTACAGCTTCTCTGTAGAAACTCAACATACAAGTGAATAACTTAGCATCATTGGGGAGCTTTTAAGACGAACTGTGGAGATCTATGCAAACTGAAACTGTTGGAAACATGGAAAAGACTTCTTCACTACTAAATAACTAAATATACATATTCCTTATATATATATATATATTCTGGACTTTATTTGTTTACAGGTATGTTATGAACTCTCTTTATGAAGCCTTGATTTTTGTGAACTATGTCCTATAAACAAATTTGTGCTATATCTTTTAAGTATCTTTAACAGATGACACTCTTCCAGAGTTTATAAACAATGACTATAGTTTTGGTCAGAGCTCATTTTACTGTTCCTGCAGGGAAAACAGAAGTCACAAAATGTAGCCAGCACAGATTGTCCAAAGAATCCAACTCAAGAATGAAAAACAGAGTTATGAGGATATTACTGTCCAATTATTTCACAATCTACTTTTTTGAACATTCGAAGTAATTACATCAGTAATTACTTGCAATTTTGTTTTTGAAGCAACACTTTGAACTGTAAGACTGCAAAATACAGTCCACTCCATGCAAAGTTTATTTGAAAAAAAAAAAAAAAAAGGATTCATGTGAAAGCACTTTTAAACTACTAAGCTAAATGATGAGTAGAGGTGCCAAGACAGGTTGATAAATCCTTCAATCATCCTGTATCTTTTCCAGCAGTTTTCAAGTCATACTTGATTTTTTGCCTTTCAAGTATAATGCTTATACCTTATATATAGACACTTTTCTTATTTTTTCCTGTGAACAACACAATTAGCTGCTTTATCTTAACAAGAAGTGTTCAGTAAATCTAATTCTCATATATGAAGGCATTCCCACGGAAAACTCATTTCCATAGCATTTTAGGCTGGCAGAGGAGAAAGGAGGCATCCTAATATTTTCTAAGGAAACAAAACTCTATCATCTTCCCATAATTGTTTTAAGAATGACTGTGTAAGACAGTGTATCAATCACATTATTTTGTTTTGTTTTTAAAGAAGTGTGGCTTGAAGTTTAGGTCCTTCTCCCACACATGTCTCCTTCTTTTGTATTCAAACTAGTAGAGCTCAGATACATTGCTGGTATTTTGATGTACAATTGGAGGGTAGTAACTCATATTCCTGCCACTGAAGTAGTTCTAGAAGAAAATTGGGGTTTTGTTGTGTGGTTGGGTTTTTTTGTTGTTGTTGTTGTTGTTATTATTTGTTTGTTTTATCTCAGGTGTTTTAACCCAGGATACTGCAGACCAGACAGCCTCACTGTCATCCATGGAAAGGTAATGGAGCAGGTCATTCTGGAGGTCATCTTTCAGCACATGGAAGAAAGGAAGGTTACCAGGAGTAGTCAGCATGCATTTATTTACCAAGGAGAAATTGTGTTTAGCTAATCTGAGGGACCTGAGATTGTTCAGTGTTGAGAAGAAGCTGCTGAGGAAAGACCTTATCACTCACTACACTAAAGTGAGGAGGGGGCCAACCTTTTCTCCCTAATGACAAGTGACAGGACTAGAGCAAATGGTTACTAGCTGTGTCATGGGGGGTTTAGGCTACATATTAGGAAATTCTTCACTGAAAGGGTTATTGATCATTGGAGTGGTGTCTGCCTGGGGCAGTGGTGGAGTCACCCTCCCAGGGGGTGTTCAAGCATGTGGACCTGGTGCTTAGGGACATAGTTTAGTGTTGGGTTGAAGGTTGGACTGGATGACTTTTGAGATCTCTTCCAACCAGATATATTCTGTGATTCTGTCACAGTCTTGTATGATGGTATGACTGAATGGGTAGATGTGGGAAGAGCAGTAGATTTTGTCTACCTTGACTTTAGCAAGGCTTTTGACACCATCTGCCATAACAACCTAATAGGCAAGTTCAGGAAGCATGTATTAGAAGAGTGGGTAGTAAGATGAACTGTGAACTGGCTAAACAATAGACCTCAGAGGGCTGTGGTCAATAGCACAGGTCCACTCCAAGGCCTGCAGTGAATGGTTTTTCCCAGGGAACAATACTGAGTCTGGTCTTCTTCTATGTACTCATCAATGACTTGGATAAGGGGATGGAGTGTATCCTCAACAAGTTTGCTGATGATATCAACTTGGGAAGATTGAGTGACAGATACACCAGATGTTTGTGCTGTCATTCAGCAAGATCTGGACAGGCTGGAGAGCTCAGCAAAGGGGAATCTAATGGAGTTCAACAAGCATAAATGTAGAGACCTGCACCTTGGGAGGAATAGCACCACATACCAGTACAGATCAGGGGCTGACCTGATGGAAATCAGCTCCATGGAGAAGGATCTTGGAGTCCTGATGGACAATAAGTTATCCATGAGACAGCAGTGTGGCCTTGTGGCCAAGGAGGCCAATAGTGTCCTGGGATGTATTAAGAAGAGTGTCACCCTAGTGAGACCACATCTGGATTACTGTGTCCAGTTCTGGGCTACCCAGTTTACTGGGGGAAATATTAGAAAGAGTCCAAAGTGGGACTATGAGAATGATTAAGGGACAGGAACATCTCTGTGATGAGGAAAGGCTAAGATACCTGGGGCTATTTAGTCTGGAGAAGACTGAGGGGATCTTACTAATGTTTACAAATACCTGAAGGGTGGGTGTCAAGAAGACATTTCATTGGTATCCAGTGATAGAATGAGGGGCAAGAGACACAAACTGGAACACAGACATTTCCACCTTAATAAGAAGAACTTCTTTACTGTAAGTGTGATGGAGCACCTGAACAGCCTGCCCAGAGAGGTTGTGGAGTCTCCTTGTCTAGAGAATTCAAACCCACCTGGATGCATTTCCGTGTGGCTTGCCCTAGGTGATCCTGCTTTGGCAAGGGGGTTGAACTCAATGATTTCCAGAGGTCCTTTCCAACCCCTAATGTTCCTTGGTTATATGATGCTATGATTCTTGGAGGCTGTTGATTAAAGAGTCCAGCAGAAAAAAAGTTAAGTGCATTGCAGACAGAAAGGATGTTCCTAGATTTAAAGAATTAGAATTTATTTCTGAATTTGGAGCTTGGCTAAGCAAGTGACAATAAACACAGGCAGGTTAAGATATTTGTTTATTCTGTGCCAATAAATAAGCTTCCCCAGGATTAAGTCTCTTCTGTCTAGATTGTATCTCCTTGCTAATGTATGCTCAGAGAAGCCAAATGGAAAACAAATAAAGCCTTGTTTATTCAGTTTTCAAAAGACAAAGGTAGGGTAGTCTGTATAACTGTCTTGTTCCTATTCTTCAATAGCTATTTCCAGATGAAATAATGAATACATAGTTAACATCCCAAATTGTTTGGAATGTAAATATACTTTCATTACATCTCCTCTTTCAGTTCTGAGTTCACCAGTTTAAGAGGGACAGAGATCTACTTGAAAGAGTCCAATGGAGGGCTACAAGGATGATTAAGGGACTGGAGCACTGCCTGATGAGGAAAGGCTGAGAGACCCAGGGCTTTTTAATCTGGAAAAGAGAAAGCTGAGAGGGGATTTAATAAGTGTATATAAATATACAAGGGCTGAGTGTCAAGAAGGGACAGCATCTTCTCATTTGTACCCTGTGATAACACAACCTGTTACAAACTTAAAGTGAGTTTTCAGTGTCTGCAAGGATGGAACTTATTTGTCTCATGCTTCCCTGTTAACTTTGGGTATTTATGTTAGGATATAAGACTCCATCTGTGCATCCTTAGGGTCTATACTGCTTTATATTTCTCACCTTTCTTTGTATGTCTAAGAGACTATTATAAGACAAGGCCTGAACCTGTGAAACCTGTTCACGTCCATGCTATGACTGCATTGATCAGATTCCCTAAGTCAGGACACCTACTGATTGGTACTATTACTTTAGAATATGGCTGTTGCCTCTGTTTGGTATGACCTAGAAGAATGCTAGAGAAAAACAAGCAATTTTCCAGATTTCTTCTTCCAAACGAGTGTCTTTTCTGTAGGTAAGCAGAAAATGTAAAATAACACCAATTTTTCTTTTAATTTACTAGTCAATTTTGTTCAGTTTGGGGCGCACTCATTTAGTACATACCATTTAAGACAAAGCAAATGTGTTTGTCATGCTCCCTTCACACTGCTACATTTTTATTGATTGCATAGTGACAATTAAATTATTGTGTTTTAAGCCACAGTAGGCACATTTATTCCCCTCTTTCCTCCACCTCTGCCTCTCCCTTCAAACCCCCCCCCCCTCCTTTCTCCTCCTCCATTTTCTCTCCTCTCTTTTTTTTTCAATAGACTTGTTTGATTACTGCCAGATAGAGGCATTAGGCTGTTCTAAACCTCTGCATGTTCTGGCCTGATTGGGTTCATGGCTGTTCCCTGAAGAAAGCCATTTGAAGAGAGTGTGGTATTTTTCTGAACTTCAGAAATGCCAGTAAACCTTGGTCATTTCACCTGTCCAGGAGTAAAGTTAGAGGGTGTAAAATGTCTTATGAATTTATACAGAAGTTATCCTCACAACCCATACAAAATGCCTTAATCAATATATGTGTGTAGGCCTATGCAACTGCTCAAGGGCATGATCCAAAAGAAGTCAGTGGGAGTGTTTTGGCTGAATTCAGTGGACTTTTGTTTAGCATTGCATGTACCAGATTTACTGACTAAATAGCTGCAGTTGAAAAGGTATCTCTAAAGTCTGCAGGACTGTATTTTTTAATGGGCAGCTATGCAGTGGCAATGAATTAACTGCTGCAAACTGAGTATGTGAAAGTATAAAGCAAAAGATTTTATTGTTTGAGTGTGCTTTCAAAATTTGAAATGTGCACAGTAAGTTAAAGTATAAAAAAACTTAGAACAACGTTCAAATTTCTGCTGTCAGTCCTCTGAGGGTTTTTGCCCTTAGAATTTACAGTTTTTTCTGTCTCTATCAGCAGAGCTAGGGTAACTCTGAGACACTGGTTCCACACCAGCTGGATGATGCTGGCGCTGCTGCACCTATCTGATGGGCAAACAGAGGACTTAACTTTTCAGGACTGTCAGTCCAGCCACATTCCCAGTGATTATATGGTCATAGTTTAAGATATTCTTCCTTTCTATAATCATTAAAAAACAAACAAAAAACATAGAACTGTTCTTCAATGTAAACATCTTTTCAAATTCAAACTGCTGCAGCCATTTAGAACTCCTTTAAGTCATCATTTTAGATTTAAGTGTTTCTAAATCAACTTGAACCCGTCACTACATTAAACTTGTGACCTGTTATCACCTTGCAGGAACAGTGAGGGTGGTGAGGCACTGGAACAGGTTGCCCAGGGAGGTTGTGGCTGTTCCCTCTCTGGAGATGTTCAAGGCCAGGTTGGATGAGGCCTTGAGTGACCTGTTCTAGTGGGAGGTGTCCCTGCCTATGGCAGGGCGTTGGAACCAGATGATCCTTGAGGGCCCTTCCAACCTTACTATTCTATTATTCTCTGATTCTATGATAATAGACAGAATATCATTCTACATTCCCAAGTCTCTAATGGAACATCATAAAGACAATACTATAGTTTAGTTTTGTTTTGTTTTTTCCATGTAAGATTTATATGGAAAGAAAAAGCACCAAGTTAAGTAATCTTCAAGCTATTAAAAAAATCCATCAAATTCTCACAGTAATTAAGAGCATTTGGATGGGATTGAATCATTGAAATCTCCTGAAAGCTATCAAAAATTGTTGTTGTTGGTGTTGTTGATATGCAAGTAAAGTATTTCAGATAAATATGTTGTTTCTATTTTGACTGTGAAGGAATAAAGGAAAAGGAAAAGGAAAAGGAAAAGGAAAAGGAAAGCACAAAATAAAAAGAAAGAAAAAGAAAACAAAAATAAAAATAAGAAAAAGAAAAAGAAAAGAAAAAAAAGAAAAAGAAAAATAAAAAGGAAAAAGAAAAAGAAAAAGAAAAAGAAAAAGAAAAAGAAAAAGAAAAAGAAAAAGAAAAAGAAAAAGAAAAAGAAAAAGAAAAAGAAAAAGAAGAAAAAGACATTTCATTGTGCTTCCTGTAACATTTCAGGGTTAACTTTTTCAACCTCATAAAGAATGAAATCTTGACATTAAAAAATTACCAGATACCTCAATTTGTAGATTATTCAATGAACAAAGTACAGCAGATTTTTTTTAAAAAAAACCCTGTTCTTTTTCAACTGCATATTTTCATTCTCTTTGCACAATAAAGGTAAAGACTGCTGAGCTTACTTTCTTCTATGAGACAAGATCATCAGTGTTGCAAAATGCTAAAATGCATTTGTTTTAACTACACATAAAAGATTTGTCATTGAGCCTGAATGGACAGTAATGATCCTGTTGTCATGATCTTATGTTCATTTTTCTCTTATGGAAATGAAACATAATTATACCTAGAGGAATCTGTTCCTGGGAGCTTAATTTCTGTTGGAACAGAGTCAGGCAACTCATAACTATGCTGGGTTAAGTGCTTTGAGATCCTAGGTAGAACTATAAACTTTCAGATCTGTAAAAGTATATTATTATCATATCAGTCACACAATCTAGTATAAAAAATCCTCCAAATAAACACCACTGCCAATTAAAGAATGGAGGAAAGAGCAAAGCACTGTGCCTGTTCTTTCACTGAGAAATAAAATACGTGATTATTGTCCTATGAACTGTGGTTTAGAGACAGTGGAGGACATTTGGCTCCTGGTGGGAAAGAATGTAACATGACAGTTGCTTTTTTTTAGTTCTGTAGAAAAATGTTAATTGCAATCTAAGTTAGCAATAGGAACCCTAGGCTTTCACAGACTGAGGCAAGTATAAGAAGTAGTGTCAAAGTATAAAGGCAAGATCTAACATAATGTGCAGGAAAGGAAAGTGACAATGTGTAATTATTATTCCCAACAGGAAAAGAAAACACACTTGTTCAATCTGTATTTCTGTAAGGAACATTAAGAGCAAGATTAAAGAATGAAAAAAAATCTACAGTATCATTGTTGTTGAAGCAGCTAATGGTTTATAATGCATGTATCTCTGGATTCATAATGTGAAGATCAGAACAGGATGCTGCTACTCAGAAATCCCAAACTATTTCTGCTTCTACCACCACTGGTAGATATGTGAACTTCATTCAGCAACTGAAACCTAGGTCCAAAGAAAATATTGGATACCGAAAAAGTACCTGACCATAAATTAAACAAACAAACAAACCAAACCCCCACCCAACAAAACAAACAGAGAAACCCAAACAAACCATCAAACCTTTACAGACAGACACATTGGGGACATGCAGGGAGACAGAGGGACATCAAATGAGGAGGTTGCGTTTTTGATTTGTGCTGGAACAGTGTTGATAATACAAGGATGTTTTAGATACTAGTGAGTAGTGCTCACACAGAGTCAAGACCTTTTCTTCTTCTCACCCCACCTTACCAGCTAGGAGGCTGTTGATGCACAGGAAGTTGGAAGGTGACAGAGTTGGCACACCCGACTCCAACTGACCAAAGGGATATTCATAGAATCATAGAATCATAGAATGGTAAGGTTGGAAGGAACCTCAAGGATCATCTAGTTCCATGACGATCATGNCCTTACCATTCTATGATTCTATGATCAGCAGTAAAGCAAGGGGGAGGGCTGGCAAGGAGTCCACTGCTTGGGTTGGCACTACTTGAGTTGGCACTGGTTGGTGGCAGTGAGAAATTATGTTAATTTTCAATTATTTCATTATTATTATTTAACTGTTTTTATCTCAACCTACATGGTTTCTCAGTTTTTCTGTTCTGATTCTCCTCCTTCATCCCATTACGATGGAGTGAGCAAATGGCAGTGTGGGACTTTGTTGCTAGCTGGGGTTAAACTATAACACTCACATATCTGTTCTCTCCTCTTTTTAGCTCTTTAGAAAGCTCACTTAATACAGTTGAATTGAGCAACCACTCCTCATGTTTACATTGGTCAGTCTTTTAAAAAGACTGCAAAATTAATTGGAGCAGAAAGATAGAAGAAAAATAAGTGCAACTCTCTGAGACAGTGATGAATAGCATTTATCCAGGAAGGAGCAGTCTGGATTTCAGTTTTTTAATACACCATTTTATATATGAAAATGTAAATTATCTTGTGTGCTGTAATTTCTTGGCTGATATTTCATTTAGCACTTAGATTTTGTAGAGTCTTTGCACCATGTGTTTTTAATGCCAAGAGCCTCCTTCCCGCCTCTAGCAATTAACACTGACGATCACCAGGGACAAGCTCAGGTCTGGAAGGTTTGTTTCTGAATGAGGATAAACTCTTAGTTGCAGAAATTTAAGACTGGTAATAACTTCTGTTGATACGAGACTGAGCTCAAGGGAACCCAAGAAAAAGTTTTCAACCTAGCTGTGGTGATCCACAAAGTGCTGAATATCAGATCTCTGTATTTCTGACCAGTGGTTTAGAGCATAACAATTTAATATAAACAACATTTTAAATGAACTGCTCATATTCACATTAAAAGGCTTCATAGTCATTTCTCATTAAAGACAATGACAGATTACATATATATAAATATAATTTAACTGGAACAATACAGTGTCTAGCATTTTAAACAAGAACCAGAACCCATACTTTAAATGTAATTATTTCAAAAACAGCTTACCATCTTAAAGATGTTTTAATACTGAGTTTTCCCAAGGAGACTTTAGTCTCCAGTCAAGTGAAATCTGAAGTGAACTTTGGGTTGCAGTCAGATTGGTCAACTGAGAAAAATTACTCAGCAAAAGCACCATATAGATTACAGTTTCTGAAGTTCATTGACATTTTAATCTTAAGAGAGATTTAAGATGACTAATGATATACTGAATTACCAAAGTGGGATGCTTATAAAGCATGGATATGAGTGTTTTAAATACCAGCACCTCAGTTTTGGTTTTGCCTTGAAAAACTTCTCTGTTATCAGAGTTTATAAAACTGCCCACAAACTCCATAGTGCAAAGCAATCATAGCAAATGGTATGTTCCTTTTAAAAATATTTTTCAAAGATTAAAAAAAAAAATTGTTACAGATAAAATAAAGGTGAATAGAATGAAGATAATGTTTAAGTCTACATAATATATCACATAGCAGCTCTGCTGTGAGGACAGGCTACAAGAGTTGGGGCTCTTCAGTCTGGAGAAGAGAAGGCTTTAAGGAGACATTATAGTAGCCTTCCAGTATTTGAAGGGGGCCTACAGGAAGGCTGGGGCGGGACTATTTACAAGGTCTTGCAATGCCAGGACAAGGGGCAATGAGTTTAAACTGGCAGAGGGACGATTTAGACTGGATGTTAGGAGGAAGGTCTTTCCAGTGAGGGTGGTGAGGCACTGGAACAGGTTGCCCAGGGAGGTTGTGGCTGCTCCCTCCCTGGAGGGGTTCAAGGCCAGGTTGGAGGAGGCCTTGAGTGACTGGAACTGGTGGGAGGTGTCCCTGCCTATGGCAGGGGGTTGGAACTAGGTGATCCTTGAGGTCCCTTCCAGCCTTACCATTCTATGATTCTTTGATCCTATAATTTTATAGTAGTGGGTTTTGATGCGTAGTAATACACAGGCCAGGGAACAAAACCATGAATCAAATCTGTGCCATTTCAGCAATGTTTTTCCTTCTCTTGAAATGCAAATCTCATTTTTTTTCATTCAAATTTAACTGTTCTGCTTATTCTCCTGATTCTCCAAGGAGAGAAAGAACAATACGCTTGTTGCTCTATGCTAATCTCTTATGTCTATTAACTCATGATAATGGATATTACCCCAAAATTCAGGCATTTATAGGTTAGCTAAAATATATAAATATATAATAATATATAAAATATATAGCTAAATATGTAATGCATATCTATGTAGCTACATTAAATAGTAAAAAATGCCTAAAGAAAAATGTAATAAAAATTGTAACAGTATTATATACTACTTATTTTTTTACTGCATGTATACATTTCTGCTCTTTCAGAAGTCACATTCTTTAAAAAATACCTAACAAAACATTTTATTACTTAATGCAGTTGTAGAATTTTCTGAATTAGTGTCTTTAATACTATCATAACTGAAACTAGCTGAAAGCAGTCATAATAATTGGAATCACTGACACATTAGTTTCTAGTGTTTTGCGGTGATTGTATTATGTTAGCAATGGAAAGTCCTAACTAGGAGTGGGCTTCATTATGCTAGTCAGTAGTTATACAAAAAAACAGACAGCCCTTACCATGGCAGGCATACAGGTTAGCAGGAAAAAGAGGTAACAGAGGTAGACAATTATTTGCCTTAGGAAATAATAAATGCAAAAGAGAGGAAGTCCAAGACTAACATACTGCCTGTCCACAAAGTATAGTTTCTTGCTCGTCACAGCACCAGTTCCTCCTTGGATAATGTGGTTTTCCATATGCTTTTTAGCATGTCTGCCAGCATTCCTGGGAAGAAGTTATACACAGGGTAAGGTGGCTAAAGATCATAGAATCATAGAATCATAGAATGGTAAGGTTGGAAGGGACATCAAGGATCATCTAGTTCCAATCCCCTGCCATAGGCAGGGACCCCTCCCACTAGTACAGGTTACTCAAGGCCTCATCCATCCGGGCCTTGAACACCTGCAGGGAGGGAGCAGCCACAACCTCCCTGGGCAATCTGTTCCAGTGTCTCACTACCCTCACTGGAAAGAACTGCCTCCTAATGTCTAGTCTAAATCTCCCCTCTGCCAGTTTAAACCCATTGCCCCTTGTCCTGTCATTACAAGACCTTGTAAATAGTCCCGCCCCAGCCTTCCTGTAGACACCTTTCAGATACTGGAAGGCTACTATAAAATAAGAAATTTTGATTCACTCAAAATTTTGTAGAGATACAAAATCAATGCAAAATATCCAAAACCTTCACTGAAATTGCCAGAAAAAATCGAGAGTGTTTAAGAAAATGATGCTTAATTAAATGATGAGAAGTATTAGGTGACACTGGTATCAGGTTTGAAGCTGGTTTCCAACTTGGTTCAGCACCTTAACTAGTAGGCTGTGGTCTTTGTCTGAGAGTGTAGCTACTTATGGTGAATAAAACAAGTGCTGCAGGAGAGACAGCAGTGCTTTACTGGCAGGCTTAAGTCTGTGTTCTAAATCAGGCAGCACAAAATCTGGAACAGAATTGCCTCAGGGAAATAGCATATAATTTACTGGAAATTTTGTGTTTCTATGGTGTTTTAACTGTAAAAACTGTGCTTGAGCCAAAGAAAGCATCATCAAAATGTGGTATGCTTATAAAAACGTTAGGATAATCTCTATTTCCCTATGCAGAAACCTCTTTTTGTAAATCAGATCTTCTGAATGGATCTCTATGGAGATTTACTTTCAGATAATTGGACGTCTGTCTCGCCTCTCCCCAGCACCAACTTAGCACTGACAATTCTATCAGCAGATTTTTTTCTTTTTCTCTTATTATATCTTATCCTAAAGACAAATAAAATGCTATAATTATGATGTCTCACTCTTTGTGTTGCAATGACTCTGCCATCCCCTATTTTATGTGAGGTAATTTTGAGATTGGAAAAGATCTAATGTGCAGTCAGAAAGATGGTGCTTATGATAGCAGAGTGCGGAGAAATGAACGGATTCTCAAAGCAGTGTCAGAGACAGAGTATATCCCACTTCAAACAGAGGTGAAAAGTTCAAGCATTTCCTGAAATGATGGAAAGAAAAAGTTCTTCAAATGAATGAGAATTTTCTTAGCCATTTGCACACTGGTTGGTAACATCACTATTGTTGACGTGAAAGAAAGCTCAGATCCCCTCCTCACACCGGGGGTCATGAGAACTATTTTGTAAGTGCCAGTCACCAGTTGTTCTAAAGGCTTATTTCCACAACAGCTGTTCTAATACAGGTTCAAATGAACATACAGTTATCTCCAGAATTTTATGTGCTCAGGGTGCTTCATGAAATCTTGTAAAGAGGAAATCTATAAACTAGATACAAAATGTGTTAAAAACCATTTTAATTTCAAGAGCCAAGTTTGAGAAATCATTTTGCACTGACTCACTGTCTTAATCCTAACATCCTTTATCAAGGATTTTACTAGTGTTAGGAAAATAATATGATGAACTATAAAGCCTTTATTTATATAAATTATAGATTTTATAAATATTAGAATGATGCAG
>WBNM01033132.1:48222-69127 GCA_013399055.1 Ramphastos sulfuratus | reverse complement strand
ACGGGGGGGGGGGGGGGGGGGGAGGGAGAAAGACAACTCTACAAAAAGGTGCAAGGCGCTGGGGGGAGGGGGGGATTTGGCTTACCCCTAGTGGCAGGTTCCTCAAGGGTGGGTGAGGCGAGACCAAGAGAGGGCATGCTGGGGACCCGCACCGAGCCAGGGAGGGCAATCCAGGGTTGCTCTGCACTTTGCAGCCCTGCAGAAAGAGAAAGAGTGACAGGGACGTTACCCAGGCACCCGGGGGCTCAGGGCATCCAGCGCCAGAGGACGACCTCCAAGTCTCACGGCTAGGAAGTAAGTCCACCTCAGATGGCATGGAGGTTGTGGGACTGGATGGTGCTCTGAGAGAAACCACAGCACTGCAGCTACTCCAGAAAGTGGACACACAGAGCCCAGGAGCAGGGCAGTGACCATGGGACCACTCTCAAAGCAGAGATTACATCAACTCAATTCTGCCGCCGAGCCTCCTGGGGACCTGCATACTTGGAATTCCAGGGCACTGAGGGACCTCTTCTGACGCCAGCAGTTGGGGAAGAGACATGATGGCAATGTCACTAGATGTATCTGGATGGCTGCTCTGGGTGTATCTGGGCAGATGAATGGAAAATGAACCTCGTGCAGGCAGCTCCCATCCTCCAGCTGAGGCTGAGCAGGCAGCACCACGCTGGGGGCACCTGCACCCCAAGAACGAAGGATGGCGAAGGCAAGAAGGTAACATTCAGAGAGATTTCAGAGGAGTTTCAGAGTTTGGGCAAAGCCAGAGACAAGAAGAGAACATGAGAGCAAAGCAGAGGAAAAGGCAGGAAAAGCAGGAATGAAGTGAGAGAAGCAAGCTGTGGATGCACAGAGACAGCAGAGCCAGGTGTGGAGCGAAGGCTCCTCCGGGTTAGTAAAATCGGTTCCACAGAGCCCTGCTCTGACGACACACCCCCACACCAGGTCACTCCACCACAAGCATGTGCTCACACATGTGCCACTGCCAGGCCCTCAGTGTGGAAATGTGCTTGCACACCTCCTGAACACAGGGAACAAGAGGAGGTCAAACCCATTTCAAACTAGCACGAACCAGTTCAGAACACCCACAGCGCTTTTCTAACCTGCCTACATTTTGACAGCCGAGAACACAGAACCCTCACAACTCATCCCCACCAAACCAGAGCCACCACAGCATCAGCAGAGACCTGAGTGAGGGTGGAGAACAAATCACCCTCACAACTCATCCCCACCAAACCAGAGCCACCACAGCATCAGCAGAGACCTGAGTGAGGGTGGAGAACAAATCACCCTCACAACTCATCCCAACCAAACCAGGGCCACCACAGAGGCTCAAGGTGTGAGGATGGAGAAAACATCACCCTCACATCTGGACCAAACCAGAACCACCACAGATGGAGACAACATCACCTTCACAACTCATCCTCACCCAACCAGAACCACCACAGCAGCAGCAGGGGCCTGAGTGAAGATGGAGAGAACATCACCCTCCCAACTCATCCTGACCCAACCAGAACCACCCCAGCAGCAGCAGAGGCTCAAGGTGTGAGGATGCAGAAAGCATCACCCTCACAACCAGACCAAACCAGGACCACCACAGCATCAGCAGAGGCCCAAGGCAGGATGGACCTAAGGCCAGGCTGGGAATGAGCAAGGTGGGACAGACTCACACTTCCAGGAACGTTTCTTCCACCCGGGGTCTGCCTCCCAAAATCAGCAAAGGCTGGGGTGAAGTCTGGGCCTCGAGGCAGTATCCGAGGGTCCAGGGTTCGCAGGGGCAGTTTGGGCTGGTTGACCTGCAGCGAGGAGCACAAGACACAGACAGGAGCTGCTCAGTGAGGGGTGCAGCCACCAGCACTCATGCAGGTCTGCAGACCACCTGTGACACAGCTAACACCCAGAGCAAAGCTTCCAACACTCTCTGCAGGCCTCAGGCAGCCACATTTCACCAAACGTGCAGCCAAAAGCTTCCCACAGCACTGCCGAGGCTGCACCTCGAATCCAGGCTCCGTTCTGGGCCCTCACTCCAAGAAGGACATTGGGGAGCTGAGGCATGTCCAGAGAAGGGCAAAAAAACTGAGGAAAGGTCTAGAGAACAGGGCTGGGGAGGGGCAGTTGAGGGAGGGTTGAGCCTGGAGAAAGTGGAGGCTGAGAGGAGACCTCGTTGCTCTTTGCAGCTCCCCAAGAGGAGGCTGGAGCCAGGTGGGGTTGGACTCTTCTCACAAGTAACAAGAGACAGGATGAGAGGAAATGGCCCCAGGTTGCCCCAGGGGAGGTTTAGGTTGGACATGAGGAACAATTTCTTTGCTGCAAGAGTGGTCAGGGATTGGCACAGGCTGCCCAGGGAGGTGGTGGAGTCCCCAGCCCTGGAGATGTTCCAGAAACCTGTGGCCATGGCACTTGGGGCCATGGTTTGGTGGCCGTGGTGGTACTGGGTTGATGGTTGGGCTGGATGACCTTAAGAGGGCTTTGCCAACCTTTATGATTCTACAAAAATACACTTTTAATTTAAAACTCATCTTCCAGAGGTGGCTACTGAGGAACCAGGCTGAGCTCAGAAACGTTTCAAGGCTGAGCAGGGCTTCTGGAGGATGAAAGCTCACTGAAATGAGCTCTTGTGCAAACTCAATGTGACAGCCTTGGCCCAGCACCACACAACTGCCTCCTTCCCTCCTTCTGTGTTAAGGAGACAGATGGGTAACCAAGCAGAGGCAGCCCCAGAGCAGGCAGAGCAGTGAGAGGCAATCATGGAACACTGGCAAGGGGGTGAGAATCATTTTGGGAACAAAGTTGTGTGTGATTAGGTCTGAAATCCAGGCTGGGAAAGTTGCTGCACACGAGCACCACCTGGGCTTGAATCTTCAGAGCAGGACTGTGGTGGTTACATCAAAATCAATGAACTGCACTGCTCTAACTGAGAGGAGAATGAGGTCCTGGTGCCAGCACTTTGGGCAATAACAACTGTGTCAGGGAGTGCAGACACATAGCAGAGAAAATCAGCTGTAATGAGGCTGGAGAGAAATCACTCAGCATCTGCAGAGAGCAGCTGCCCAAGATCTTTGATTAGATCAGCTCATAAAGAGACACCCAACTGCTTCAGACCTAAAAAAAAAAAAACAAAGGGGTTGCCCAAAGCTTGGCTGTGTTTTTTAATCACTGTAGATCTGTGGAGAAGGATTTGGGAGTGCTGGATGACAGGTCCACTGTGAGCCAGCCCTCATGGCTAAGGAAGCCAATGGTCTCCTGGGGTGCATGAAGCAGAGTGTGACCTGCAGATCAAGGGAGGTTCTTCTCCCTCTCTGCTCTGCCCTAGGAAGGCCTCATCTGGAGACCTGAGTCCAGTTCTGGGCTCCCCAGTTTAAGAGAGTCAGGGAACTACTGGACAGAGTGCAGGAGAAGCTGCAAAGCTGCTGAAGGGCCTGGAGCAGCTCTGTGAGGAGCAAAGGCTGAGAGCCCTGGGGCTGAGAGCCTGCAGAAGAGCAGCCCCAGAGGGCAGCTGAGCAATGCTCAGCAAGAGCTAAAGGAGCGGTGGGGGGCAAGAGGCTGGGGCCAGACTCTTGTCGATTACAGGACAAGGGGCAGGGGTCACAAACTGGAACCCAGGAGGTTCCATCTGACCAGAAGGAGAAAATTGCTTGGTGTGAGGGTGCTGGAGGCCTGGAGCAGGCTGCCCAGAGAGGCTGTGGAGTCTCTTTCCCTGGAGAGTTTCCAAAGCCACCTGGCAATTTGATCCTGGGCAAGCTGCTGTGGGTCCCCTGCTTTAGCAGGGGGGTTGGACTGGATGATCTCCAGAGGTCACTTCCAACCCCACCATGCTGGGGTTCAGGGATTCTGTAGTAGTGACCTAATGAAAGCCAGCAGCTCTCTGTTCAGCCTGGCTTTGCTTACACCCTCAGCTCTCCATGGCTCTGGCACTCCAGCTGCTACTAACAACTCCAGACAGAAACCATGAGAAATTTCTACATCAGCTTCTACATCAGCTGTGGACATTCACTGGACACCAATCCCTCTGTCTGAGGATTTTGTGATGTCACCTGGGGACATGGTTTAATGGGCATGGTGGGGTTGGGTTGCTGCTTGGACTCAATGACCTTAGAGGGTTTTTCCAACCTAAACGCTTCTAAGACTCCACCATCAGCCAAATATTTCCCCTTGGCAGCATCAGAGCAGGCCAGGACTGAAGCATGCACTTGGGATCTGCCTTGCTCCTGCACGTACCTGTTTGATGGGCTCTCCTCTCACCTTGTCCAGAACCACGTCGCTGATGGGGGGCAGCCCCTCGGGCCTCTGGATGCAGGCAGGCATGAACTGGATGTCCAGCAGGAACTCTCTGTCATACTGCTTCCTCCCCTCTGGGTCCAGGGGCTTCCACTGCTCTATAAGGAGAGAAAGTGCCTGAGATCCAAAGGGGCCAAAGGCCTCTGCTCTCCCAGGGGTGCTCCTGCACCACCCAAAGGGACACCCACGGCTGCCCGGGGAGTTGGAACTGGGCTGCATCTTCGTTTGGAGGAACACTCAGCACAAGAGAACATCAGCAGTGGGCAGGCAGCTCCAGCAGCAGCCACACACACAGAGCTCATCACCACCTCCTGCTTTCAGCCAAGGCATCTCCTCTGAACTCTGCCTCTCACTCTCCTGGGATGTGATAAAATGGGGATGGCTCCCAGTTTCTGGGTGACAGTGAGAGAGCTCCAGTGCCTGGTTTTGTGTAACAGGAATTCTTCACTGTCAGGGTGGGGAGGCTCTGGCACAGGTTGCCCAGGGAGGCTGTGGATGTCCCCTGCCTGGAGGCGTTCAAGGCTGGATGAGGCCTTGAGAGACCTGGTCTAGAGGGAGGTGTCCTTGCCCATGGCAAGAGTTGGAACTGGATGATCATTAAGGTCTCCTCCAACCCAAACCATTCTCTATCTAACTCTACACTGGGGAGTGATAAATGCAGAGCTGAGGACACCTTTCCAGCCTGGATACTTTGTCACCCTTGTGTTTCACTGATGCCCAATGGGGTTGCTTTGCCTGTATCCTTCAGGTCTGCTGTTCAAGTTCCATTGTTTTGTTATCTTGGACCCTGTTCAGCAGCTCTAGGTCTCTGGGTCCTCACCATCCCCATCCCTGCCAAGGGCAGGAACAGGATCCCATTCCAAGTGATGGGTTTGAATAACTGGGAGTGGAAATGCACAGAAGTCATCACCACTTTTAGCATTTCCTGCAGCTTCATTTCGACAGAGCTTTGGGATAAAGGGGTGCAGAAAATGGTTGTGTGTTCCAGGCAGGGCTCCTGGCCAGCTGCCCACCCAGTGCCACACCACCCTCCATTCTTCATGGCAAAGCACTGACAGCAACAAGAAACAGTTTACATCCACAGCTTCCTTCTACTGGGGAAGACCTTAACAAGCTGTTTGAAGGTGCAAAGCAGCTGGGCAGTGTCAGAGGCTGGATCCCCAGCGCGAGGAGACCAGCATCAAACACACAACTCCTCCTGCACTCAACCACAAGGCAAAAAGCTTCCTTTTTAGAGGAAGATCATAGCTGAGATGGGGAATTATTGCAGC
This sequence comes from Ramphastos sulfuratus, assembly GCA_013399055.1. NCBI lineage: Eukaryota > Metazoa > Chordata > Aves > Piciformes > Ramphastidae > Ramphastos > Ramphastos sulfuratus. The sequence continues at coordinate 63,584 of WBNM01033132.1, read as the reverse complement.
AAGCAGCTGGGTCAACCCTGCAGCAGGCAAGACCAATGTGTGCAGTGTTCCATGGGATGGATCCAACCCCTCCAGAGCAAGGAGAGGATGCCCAGACCCAACCGGGATCTCTCTGAATGTGCCGAGCGTTTCGGAGAGATGGTTGATGAATTATGGATTAACTTCAAGATGTGCTTAACTAATGAGCTGGTAAAGCTACCCTAAGTGTGTGGGGAGCTATCAAGAGGCCTCTGCCTATGCCCCTAACAAGATCTAGTATTAAATTAATAAAAGAAAAACAGCTCAGGTCTTTGTCAAACAAAGCAGCGCTGAAAACAGCACCGCAGCGGAAGCGCTCAGCGGTGCTGCTCCTTGTCCAGGCTCTCACAGCCCTTCCTCATTTTCTTGTCTCCTCTAATTTCTGAGCTCTTAAGAAAATGACTGATTTGTTTTGAGCCAACTCCACCGAAAAAAAATGGCTTAAACATTGCTAGCAACCAAGAATTAAGTCAGTCTCAAGGTCTCGCTTAATGAGGTGAATTAATAATAGAGCTTCAGGTCTACAAATGAAGGATCCTAACAAAGAACCAACCCAGCCCTTAGGTAGAACATCTCCAGTGCTTGGCCAGCAGGGAGAGGATGGCATCCTGTGAGCCTGCCCTGCAGTCACAGCAGGGCTTGGGTTGGAAGGGACCTCACAGATCATTGACTCCAGTGCTCATGCAGCCCAGAGGCAGCTGTGTGCTGAGCTGCAGCCAGAGCAGGGAGAGCAGCAGCACAGGGAGGGGATTCTGCTCCTCTGCTCTGCTCAGACCTCACCTGCAGCACTGCCTCAAATTCTGGGACCCCCAACACAAGAAGGACATGGAGCTGCTAGAGAGGGTCCAGAGGAGGCCACAAAGATGATCAGAGAGGCTGCAGANAGAAAATGGCCACGTGGTAAGACAGGAGCAGCAGGAACAAGGTGATGCTATCAGGCAGGCAGGCTGAGAGAGACAGGAACAGGAAGCTCCTCTGTTTATATAGGGGGTCCAGACAGGAATGGGAGTGGGCTAAGCACTGCACCTGGGGTCAGGTACAGACCCATCCCCTGGGAGGACTCAGGAGAACCTGGGGTCAGGTACAGACCCATCCCCTGGGAGGACTCAGGAGGACCTGGGGTCAGGTACAGACCCATCCCCTGGGAGAACTCAGGAGGACCTTGGGTCAAGTTCAGACCACTGCCCCAACCCCAGGAGGGTTAACCCTTTAGAGGGAACCAATTCACCACCATGTGTGCCGCAGCCAGCACCCACATGGGCAACAAATGCAAAGAATTGGGGATTTTCTCTTTTCTTCATTACCAGCAGCAAGAGAAAACCAACTTTCCTCTTGTGCTCCCCAAAAAGGGATCTCTGACCCTGTTGGTTGGTGGATCCCAGTGGAGCCGGACACAACAAAATGGCTCAATCCCTCCTTCCATGGGGGAAGCCCTCAAAGGAGAGAGGCAGAAGCCCCAGTGGGCCTGCAGAGCCTGGAGCAGGCTTTACCTGGTTTGTGCTGGTAGAGGGGCAGGTCGCTGGAGCCCTCTGGGAAGCTGCAGTTGGCCTCGGGTCCCTCTCCCTCCAAGACGCTCTCAGCACCGTTCCGCACAGGTTCTGCTTCCTGCTCCCCATTTTCTTCCACAGGTTTTGCTTTCTGCAGCCCAGGGGAGTCTCTCTCCAGTTGCAACCCATGGCTCATTTTCTCCTGCTCAGATTCAAGTACTCTGTCACCTGAAAGCTCCTCTTCTCCCTTAGGCTGAGGCACAGATGGGAAGAGAAAGGCTACATTACGAATGCGGTGCCAAGGCCAGAGGCAGGGCAGGCAGCTCGGAGTGCTCCACAGGGGACTGCTGTGTGGGGCAGGGCATGGAGAAGATATGAGGCTGGAACCCCCTCCCTGCTGTGAGGCCAGGCTGAGAGGGTTGTGCTTGTTCAGCCTGGAGAAGAGAAGGCTCCAGGGAGAGCTTCTGGTGGCCTTGCAGTGCTTAAAGGGGCTGGGGGACAGACTTCTGGGCAGGGTCTGTTGTGACAGGCCAAGGGGGGATGGTTTGGAACTCAAAGAGTGGAGAGAAGGGAGAAATGTTTGACAGAGACTAGGGAGAGCCTGGCCCAGGTGGGAGCTGCCCCATCCCTGGCAGCATTCCAGGTGAGGTTGTTAGGAGCTCTGAGCAGCCTGCTGCAGCTGCAGATGTCCCTGCTGAGCCTAGGGGCTTGGACTGGAAGAGCTTTACAGGTTCCATTGTAACCCAACCCAGTCTGTGATTCTGTGAGCTCCACAAACACCACCCACAAGCACCAGAGCATTGTACAATTCCCAGAGGTAACCACCAATAATTAATGCTGCAGCTGGAAGGACTTTATGTTGCCTGTGAAGCTCCCAGGAGCTCCTGGGATGGGTTGGAAGGATCTGCTCAGCCCCACAGTGCAACAGCCGTGGGCAGTTCCAGCCTGGCAAGACAGCTTGGCAAGACAGCCTGGCTCTTCTCCTGTCCTGCTGCCACCCTGCAGGGGCTCCTGCCTTTAAATGTGTGCTGTTGGGAAGGAGGCAGCATGACACAGAGCCACGACTGCAGCATCCTTGCTTCAGGAAGAAGAGTTCCTGGCTGCTGGTCCCAGAGCTCTCCAAGGACACAGCTTTGTTCTGCATGCAGAGCAGGCAGCAGGAACGTGCTGGGAAAAACCTCAACATGTCCCAGTGTTAAACAAAGGAAAGGCTCAGCTGAGGAAGCTCTGAGAGAGGCTCTTGATCCTTTCTCCTCCCTACCTGAGGAGCACTGAATTCTAAAATGCTTTTTGCAGGCTTTTCAAGGCAATACCCTGAAAAATCAGCTAGGGGAAACCCTTAGAGCTGCAGGAGACACAGCTCCAACAACACAGGATGGAGGAGACACAGAGGATGAAGCTGCTGGCACTGCCAGTGACATCCTTCCCTCTCTGGCCTGCAAATCAGCACAGGGATGCCTTTAATTTCCTTGTATTGCCCAACCCTTAGCTCTCCTGTGGCACACAGCCCAGCTCTCACGGGGGGAGGGCATCTTGCACCTTGAGTCTTTTCAGCCTCTATTTGCCCCCCAAAGAGAGGGGAGAGCACATCTGGGCCATTCCTAACGTGTGAAGGAGCTGATCTTCTGGTGGTGGAGAAGCCACAAATGCTTCCAGAAAGGANCCCAGGAGGGTTAACCCTTTAGAGGGAACCAATTCACCACCATGTGTGCCGCAGCCAGCACCCACATGGGCAACAAATGCAAAGAATTGGGGATTTTCTCTTTTCTTCATTACCAGCAGCAAGAGAAAACCAACTTTCCTCTTGTGCTCCCCAAAAAGGGATCTCTGACCCTGTTGGTTGGTGGATCCCAGTGGAGCCGGACACAACAAAATGGCTCAATCCCTCCTTCCATGGGGGAAGCCCTCAAAGGAGAGAGGCAGAAGCCCCAGTGGGCCTGCAGAGCCTGGAGCAGGCTTTACCTGGTTTGTGCTGGTAGAGGGGCAGGTCGCTGGAGCCCTCTGGGAAGCTGCAGTTGGCCTCGGGTCCCTCTCCCTCCAAGACGCTCTCAGCACCGTTCCGCACAGGTTCTGCTTCCTGCTCCCCATTTTCTTCCACAGGTTTTGCTTTCTGCAGCCCAGGGGAGTCTCTCTCCAGTTGCAACCCATGGCTCATTTTCTCCTGCTCAGATTCAAGTACTCTGTCACCTGAAAGCTCCTCTTCTCCCTTAGGCTGAGGCACAGATGGGAAGAGAAAGGCTACATTACGAATGCGGTGCCAAGGCCAGAGGCAGGGCAGGCAGCTCGGAGTGCTCCACAGGGGACTGCTGTGTGGGGCAGGGCATGGAGAAGATATGAGGCTGGAACCCCCTCCCTGCTGTGAGGCCAGGCTGAGAGGGTTGTGCTTGTTCAGCCTGGAGAAGAGAAGGCTCCAGGGAGAGCTTCTGGTGGCCTTGCAGTGCTTAAAGGGGCTGGGGGACAGACTTCTGGGCAGGGTCTGTTGTGACAGGCCAAGGGGGGATGGTTTGGAACTCAAAGAGTGGAGAGAAGGGAGAAATGTTTGACAGAGACTAGGGAGAGCCTGGCCCAGGTGGGAGCTGCCCCATCCCTGGCAGCATTCCAGGTGAGGTTGTTAGGAGCTCTGAGCAGCCTGCTGCAGCTGCAGATGTCCCTGCTGAGCCTAGGGGCTTGGACTGGAAGAGCTTTACAGGTTCCATTGTAACCCAACCCAGTCTGTGATTCTGTGAGCTCCACAAACACCACCCACAAGCACCAGAGCATTGTACAATTCCCAGAGGTAACCACCAATAATTAATGCTGCAGCTGGAAGGACTTTATGTTGCCTGTGAAGCTCCCAGGAGCTCCTGGGATGGGTTGGAAGGATCTGCTCAGCCCCACAGTGCAACAGCCGTGGGCAGTTCCAGCCTGGCAAGACAGCTTGGCAAGACAGCCTGGCTCTTCTCCTGTCCTGCTGCCACCCTGCAGGGGCTCCTGCCTTTAAATGTGTGCTGTTGGGAAGGAGGCAGCATGACACAGAGCCACGACTGCAGCATCCTTGCTTCAGGAAGAAGAGTTCCTGGCTGCTGGTCCCAGAGCTCTCCAAGGACACAGCTTTGTTCTGCATGCAGAGCAGGCAGCAGGAACGTGCTGGGAAAAACCTCAACATGTCCCAGTGTTAAACAAAGGAAAGGCTCAGCTGAGGAAGCTCTGAGAGAGGCTCTTGATCCTTTCTCCTCCCTACCTGAGGAGCACTGAATTCTAAAATGCTTTTTGCAGGCTTTTCAAGGCAATACCCTGAAAAATCAGCTAGGGGAAACCCTTAGAGCTGCAGGAGACACAGCTCCAACAACACAGGATGGAGGAGACACAGAGGATGAAGCTGCTGGCACTGCCAGTGACATCCTTCCCTCTCTGGCCTGCAAATCAGCACAGGGATGCCTTTAATTTCCTTGTATTGCCCAACCCTTAGCTCTCCTGTGGCACACAGCCCAGCTCTCACGGGGGGAGGGCATCTTGCACCTTGAGTCTTTTCAGCCTCTATTTGCCCCCCAAAGAGAGGGGAGAGCACATCTGGGCCATTCCTAACGTGTGAAGGAGCTGATCTTCTGGTGGTGGAGAAGCCACAAATGCTTCCAGAAAGGATCTGAGAGTCACAGAATGGTTTGGATGGAAGACATCTTTAAGATCATCCAGGCCAACCCACTAAGCTTGGCCTCAGCACCACATCAGCCCCTCCAGGGATGGGGACTCCACCACTGCCCTGGGCAGCTTGGGCCAGGCCTTGACAACCCTCAGGGTAAGAAATTGTTCCTCATGTCCAACCTAAACCTCTCTTGGTCCAACTTCAGGTTGTTTCCTTTTGTCCTGTCCCTTATCCCTCAGGACTAACTCCACCTGGCTCCAGCTTCCCCTCAGGGAGCTGTAGAGAGCAGTGAGGTCTCCTCTCAGCCTCCTTTTCTCCAGGCTGAACAATCTCAGTTCTTTCAGCTGCTTCTCCCTAGCCCTGTTCTCCAAACCCTTCAGCAGCTTCACTGCCNAGTCTGTGATTCTGTGAGCTCCACAAACACCACCCACAAGCACCAGAGCATTGTACAATTCCCAGAGGTAACCACCAATAATTAATGCTGCAGCTGGAAGGACTTTATGTTGCCTGTGAAGCTCCCAGGAGCTCCTGGGATGGGTTGGAAGGATCTGCTCAGCCCCACAGTGCAACAGCCGTGGGCAGTTCCAGCCTGGCAAGACAGCTTGGCAAGACAGCCTGGCTCTTCTCCTGTCCTGCTGCCACCCTGCAGGGGCTCCTGCCTTTAAATGTGTGCTGTTGGGAAGGAGGCAGCATGACACAGAGCCACGACTGCAGCATCCTTGCTTCAGGAAGAAGAGTTCCTGGCTGCTGGTCCCAGAGCTCTCCAAGGACACAGCTTTGTTCTGCATGCAGAGCAGGCAGCAGGAACGTGCTGGGAAAAACCTCAACATGTCCCAGTGTTAAACAAAGGAAAGGCTCAGCTGAGGAAGCTCTGAGAGAGGCTCTTGATCCTTTCTCCTCCCTACCTGAGGAGCACTGAATTCTAAAATGCTTTTTGCAGGCTTTTCAAGGCAATACCCTGAAAAATCAGCTAGGGGAAACCCTTAGAGCTGCAGGAGACACAGCTCCAACAACACAGGATGGAGGAGACACAGAGGATGAAGCTGCTGGCACTGCCAGTGACATCCTTCCCTCTCTGGCCTGCAAATCAGCACAGGGATGCCTTTAATTTCCTTGTATTGCCCAACCCTTAGCTCTCCTGTGGCACACAGCCCAGCTCTCACGGGGGGAGGGCATCTTGCACCTTGAGTCTTTTCAGCCTCTATTTGCCCCCCAAAGAGAGGGGAGAGCACATCTGGGCCATTCCTAACGTGTGAAGGAGCTGATCTTCTGGTGGTGGAGAAGCCACAAATGCTTCCAGAAAGGATCTGAGAGTCACAGAATGGTTTGGATGGAAGACATCTTTAAGATCATCCAGGCCAACCCACTAAGCTTGGCCTCAGCACCACATCAGCCCCTCCAGGGATGGGGACTCCACCACTGCCCTGGGCAGCTTGGGCCAGGCCTTGACAACCCTCAGGGTAAGAAATTGTTCCTCATGTCCAACCTAAACCTCTCTTGGTCCAACTTCAGGTTGTTTCCTTTTGTCCTGTCCCTTATCCCTCAGGACTAACTCCACCTGGCTCCAGCTTCCCCTCAGGGAGCTGTAGAGAGCAGTGAGGTCTCCTCTCAGCCTCCTTTTCTCCAGGCTGAACAATCTCAGTTCTTTCAGCTGCTTCTCCCTAGCCCTGTTCTCCAAACCCTTCAGCAGCTTCACTGCCCTCTGGCCCCCCTCCAGCACCTCTGGATCAAGAAACATCCACTAGACTCAGGATTATTCACTCTGCAACCACAGGCTCTTAGAGCAGATATTTGTGGTAAGGGAAAGCTGAGGGGGAAGCAGCAGAGGAACAGTAACTGAAGAAATATTTGGAGTGAAGCAGAAATGCTTCCCTGAGTCACATCTGGCCCACACCACTTTTTCTGTACACAGTTTGAACTCTCCCCCTCTCAGCCCCTGGGTGACCTTTCCTAACTCCAATTTTACCCAGGATATTAAATCAGGGAGGTTCCTCCTGCAGTATCCCAGAGAGAATAGCAGCAGGGGTGGGTTTCAGGTTTTGCCTGGAAACTTCAAAGTTTCCTTTCCCAGTTTCTCCATCAGGTGGGTACAGAAAAGCTGACATCATCCTGACCTCACAGGGACATCACCACACAGCAGAAGAACCTGCCTGATGTCACTGTGGTAACTTGGGACCCAAATGGTCCTGGGTCCTACAGTGCTAAAGGAATCAAACCCACTCTTATCTCATCCCCTGCTGGCACATGACCCTGAGTGCTGAGTCATCAAATCAGGGGAGAAGGAAGAAAGCTGAAGAACTTCAACAGGAAGCAGACTAAAATGCTGGGGAATAGCACAGCTGACACCCCCCTACCCCCCCCAGGTTTAACAGCTTGCTCAGAGAGGTGGGAGCTGCCCCAGCCCTGGAACCACTCCAGGTAAGGTTGTTTGGGGCTCTGAGCAGCCTGCTCCAGTTGCAGCTGTGCTATGGGGATTGGACTAGACCTGTAGAGGTCCCTTCCCCACCAGACCAGCCTGGGACTCCATGAGAACAAGTCTGCCCTGGCTGCCTGGCAGACAAGCAGGAGGCAAAGTGCCCTAAGCACAGTTTTTAACATCACCACCGACCTGGGCAGAGCCAAACCCTGGGCCCCTCTCACCTCTGCTTCTGCCTCTGCCACCTCCTCAGCAGCTTGGGTTCTCTCTTTTGGTTTCTTCCACGTCTTTGGTGCAGTCAGAGCTGTTGGGGCTGCAATGCAAGCACAGAGCTGTTACAACTCCACACCTCAGGCAGCAGCTCAGGCCGCGGCCGAGGCTCTTCCTTCTCCCGTGCTGGTTCCACAGCCAGGAGCACGAAGCAGTCACAGCCTTGGGCTGGATTCAGCTGGATGCAAACCACTCCTGATCTCGCTGTGGTGATGCCCCAGCTGTGAGTGGGACACTGAGCCACAGGAGCTGCTGTACAAGTTACTCACTCCAGCTTGAAACACTCCTTGGGACAGCAAGGAGCTGATCCCCAGCAGCATAGGGAGCAGGACTCCTTCAGAGAGGGGATTGTGGGGCAGGATCTGGAGCTGGCCAGGAATGAGGCTTGGTCTCAAGATGTTTCTCTCAAGAACTTTTGTGAGAATCACAGCCATCACCTTGACTGGAACCACAAACAGAACCAAAACTCCAGAGGCTCAGTCAACAGAGAAGCTCCTCCAAGCTGCAGCTGGATCTCAGCTTGAGGCAGGTTAACAACCTCCCATGGTTAACTTGGCCAAGTGACTGGAAGCCAACAGCCCCTACCCTGCAGAGCAGCAGGGGCTGAAGCACATTTTCTCCCTGAAGACTACCAGAACCCACACAGCCCAGCCACAGCTGACAAACCACTGGTCCAACACACTCAGCATCCATAGGCAGTGCCACCAGCACCAGTCCTGCTGGCAGGGACAGGTCTGGGTTGAACACAGGGTGTCAGTGAAGTCCATTTCCTGACTGGACTTTACTGCAAACAGATTTCCAGCTCCAGCCTTTGGTTTCTAGCAGATGCTACAGAAAGCCCACAGCATGCACTTCTTTTGTCTCCATCTAATTCCTCTCTGAAAGGCTTTTCAGTGATGGACACAAACACAGAGTGAGTAACCACAGAATGGTTTGGGTTAGCAGACCTCAGAGCTCATCGAATCCAAGCTCCTGCCATGGGCAGGGACAGCTCTCAACTAGACTCAGCTGCTCAAGGCTTCATCCAACCTGGCCTGGAACACCCCCAGGCAGGAGGCAGCCACAGCCTCCCTGGGCAACCTGCTCCACTCTCTCACCACCCTCACACTGAAGAGCTTCTTCCTCAGCTCCAGTCCAACTCTGCTCTGCCTCAGCTCCAAACCCTTTGAGGCAGGTGGGTTTTTTTCTTTTCTCTCAAGTCACAAGTGACAGGACAAGAGGAAATGGCCTCAAACTGTGCCAAGAAGGTTTAGGTTGGACATCAGAATAAACTTCTTCACTGAAAGTGAACTCAAAGCCTGGCCCAGGCTGCCCAGGAAGGTGCCTGAATCCTCATCCCTAGAGGCGTTCACAAGCCCCAGAGATGTGGTGCTGAGTGCCACAGCTTAGAATCAGGCTTGGCAGAGTTAGAGAATGGTTGGGTTGGACCATCTGAAAGGGCTTTGCCAGCCAGAAAGGTTCTGTGATTCCATGAAGTGATGCTGCTGAGCCTCCTGAACAGGTCTCACAGCTCTTGTTCCAGTGGGGCAGATCCTTTGCTGCTCCCCCAGACAAGGATGCTTGGCTGGACACTTAGCTGGACACTGCTGCTCCCCTGGCAGCAGCCCTCACTCAGCAGCCTGCTTGCCAAAGCTGCCAGGGAGCACCAGTGAGGCCTCCAGAGATGCTGCTCTTAAACCAGCAGCCCTCAGATGCATTTTGCCTCAGCTGAGCTCTAATTTCTGCCTCAGGAACCAAATCTACAGGAGAGGCTCCGCTATGACTGCTTGGGAACCTGAAGGGAGCTCAGGTGCCACAGCAAACTCAGCCAGGACAACAGCACCCTGTGACAAGGTGAGCCCCAGAGAAACCCAGAAGTGAGGTCTCCTATCTGTGCTCACCAAGGGAGGCCTCTGGACACTTCTAGGCATCCTCTCAATTTCCCTGTCCCCTCCAATTCAGCATCTGTGTGCACTCCTACCAGTCAAACCCCTTCTCACAGGCAGCTTCCTCTCTGCCACCCACCACAGGTCTCCAGTGCTTGCTTTCAGCCCACATCAACATCTCAGGTGGCACTTCCTTCCTGCTGGAGAAGGGACACCAGCAGGGCCAGCATGCTGGCAGCTGCCTGCTTATCTCTGCTTACAAAAATAAGAGACAAGACAAATGACAACAAGGATCCACCCTAGGCCTGGGAAGAGTAACAAAGTCCTTACTGCCAGACTACCTTGGACATGCCCTGCTGAGGCCACCTCTGGAGTCCTGGCTCCAGCTCTAGGTTCAAGAGAGTCCGAAGAGAGCCCAGGGGAGGCTGCAAAGCTGCTGAGGGGCCTGGAGCAGCTCTGTGAGGAGCAAAGGCTGAGAGCCTGCACAAGAGCAGCCCCAGAGGGCAGCTGAGCAATGCTCAGCAAGAGCTAAAGGAGCTGTGGGGGGCAAGAGGCTGGGGCCAGACTCTTGTCAGTGGTGCCCAAGGACAGGACAAGGAGCAGTGGGCACAAAGTGGAACCCAGGAGGTTCCACCAGAGCAGGAGGGGAAACTTCCTTGGTGTGAGGGTGCTGGAGGCCTGGAGCAGGCTGCCCAGAGAGGTTGTGGAGTCTCCTTCTCTGAAGACATTCCAAACCCACCTGGATGTGTGCCTGGGTGACCTGCCCTGGCTGACCCTGCTCTGGCAGGGGAGTTGGACTGGATGATCTCCAGAGATCCCTTCCAACCCAAACCACTCTGTGACTCAGTGCTCTCCTAGGTGACTTGGGGTATATTTGTTCCCCTGTTGCCACAAGCAATGTGTTGTCCAAGCTGTGCTGTCCAGCTCAGTGACACTGGAGCACCAAAATCCATCTCCTGCATAATTAAAAGCCCCAAACACTGTCAGTAGTTTTTAGTTTAAATAAAACTCCAGGCCATTACAATGCAGGCAGGCACCCTGTGAGCTGGGACCTGCTTTATTTACAGACAGAGTCCATTTCTCTGCTTTGTAAGGAAATTAATTTGTGTTATGAAGACTGAAGGAGCAACAAGTGCCAGGGAGCAGTGAAATGACCCCAGTGGAACAAAAACAGAAATAAGATTAACTGAAATGAAACCAAAACAACCCAAGCCCGTGGCTGGCAGAGCAAAGGGATCCTCTGATCCTGAGCAGATATTGGATTTTATTAAAGACTGAGCACAGTGACCCAGCACAGCACTGACACAAACCTGGAACCAGGCCAAGAAGGGTTTGGGTTGGAAAAGCCACCAAGGTGATCAGAGGGCTGCAGAACCTCCCCTGTGGGGACAGGCTGGGAGAGTTGGGGCTGTTCAGCCTGGAGAAGAGAAGGCTCCAGGGAGACCTCAGAGCAGCTTTCCAGTGTCTGAAGGGGCTCCAGGAGAGCTGGGGAGGGATGAGGGCTGGGAGTGCCAGGATGAGGGACAGTGGCTTTGAGCTGAGAGAAGGGAGACTGAGACTAGAGATGAGGAAAAAATTGTTGAGAGTGGGGAGAGACTGGCACAGGTTGCCCAGGGAGGCTGTGGCTGCCCCCTGCCTGGAGGTGTTGAAGGCCAGGCTGGATGAGGCCTTGAGCACCCTGAGCTGGTGGGAGATGTCCCTGCCCATGGCAGGGGTTTGGAACTGGATGATCTTTAAGGCCCCCTCCAACCCAACCCATTCTATCAACCATCAGTCCAACCATCAACCTAAGGCCACCAAACCATTTCAGTTCAGCCCCAGCAGAGCACAGCTCTCCATGCTCCCAACACCATCACACACCTACCCCCAGCAATAAACTACAAACCTCCTCCTTCCGTTTAAACACAAGGAGGAATTTGTTCCCTGTGAGGGTGACAGAACCCTGGCACAGGCTGCCCAGGGGGGTTGTGGAGTCTCCTTCTCTGGAGATAGTCAAGACCTGCCTGGATGTGTTCCTGTGTGATCTGGTCCAGGTGATCCTGCTCTGGCAGGGGGGTTGGACTGGCTGAGCTTTGAGGTCCCTTCCAGCCCCTGGCATTCTGTGATTCTTTCACATGTTTCATTCTGAAAACCACAACCTCCTGCTCCTCCTTTGGTTTGGTTTGGGCTTTTTTTCCCCTTCCAAACTCCACCAAATTCAAAGGCAGGATTGAAGTGAACCCCCCCCAGCTCCAGGGCTCTGACAAGCACTGCCAAGCAGGGTGTCAGAGCTGTGACAGTGACAGGCTCCAGTGCTGCCAGGCCTGCACAAAGGCCACCATTATGCTCTCCCCAGAAGCTAAACACAAGTCATTGATTGATTTCACTTCTTGTCCACACTTCCATTTCCAGGAAGTCCTGGGAAAAACAAACCAAACCCAACCCAACCCCCAAGAAAAAAAGGCACTTTTCTATAGAACATAAAGCAAAGCCAAGAAAGTGCTCTGGAGGAAGCAGAAGCCATGGGACAGGACTGAAAGCCAAGGCTGGGAGGAATCTCCTGGCTGTGAGTAGGCAGCTACAGAAATGGCCATTTTCAGTGATTTGTTTAACAAATCCCAAACTTGTTGCCTGAAAATGTCAAGGACAGTGAGATGGGAACAGCTGAGCTCAGCCCCCTCCCTGGAGGTGTTCAAGGCCAGGCTGGATGGGGCCTTGAGCATCCCTGAGCTGCTGGGAGGTGTCCAGTTGGGACTGGATGAGCTTTGAGGTCCCTTCCAACCCAACCCATTCTGAGGTTCTCTGAGAAGAGGACATCTTGTTCAGCTGTTACCCTTGCAGAGGGAACCAGGGTTGTGGTTAATCAGGGCTGGGCTGGCTGAGCTGTGGGACACTTGGTGGTTCAAAAGAGCTTTAATGGTCCTCTACCCACAGCTGGTAACACTGCCCTGCTGAGACCTCATCTTGAGTCCTGCCTTCAGTTCTGGGCTCCTCAGTTGAAGAGGAGCAAGGATCTGCTGGAGAGGGTCCAAGGGAGGGCTGTGAGGATGCTGAGGGGACTGAGCACTGCCTGGTGAGGAGAGGCTGAGGGACCTGGGGCTGCTTGGTCTGGAGGAGAGAAGGCTGAGAGGGGATTTAATCAATGTCTATAAATAGCTGAGGGCTGGGGGTCAGGATTTGGGGGAAGGCTCTGCTCACTGCTGCCTGAGATAGGACAAGCAGCACTGGGTGGAAGCTGCAGCACAGGAGGTTCCAGCTCAACACAAGGGGCAACTTCTTGCCTGGAAGGGTCCCAGAGCCCTGGCACAGGCTGCCCAGAGAGGTTGTGGAGTCTCCTTCTCCAGAGCCTTTCCAGATGTGTTCCTGTGTGACCTGAGCTGGATTGTCTGGTCCTGCTCTGGCAGGGGGGTTGGAGTGGATGAGCTCTTTGGGTGCCTTCCAACCCCTGACATCCTGTGAGCCTGTGAACCCCAGCAGACATCTCCTGCCCCACCAATTTCCAGACACTGCTGGCTCAGCAGGTCCACCCAGAGGGCTTCAAGGCCTGGATGTTGGTTTGGGTTTAGGCTCAGGCTGACAAATCCAGAGCAACAGATCCTCCTCTTGAACAAGAGCAGTGTCCTTTGAATCTCAGCAGCAGCCTGTGGGAGTGCTGCCCTGTGTCATTGGTGGCAGGCCATGAAGCCAGCCAGCCCTGGGACATACAGCCCAGGCAGCCACTTCTTCCACCAACAACTCTGAGCAGGTTTTTTTTTGCCCCTGCAAACCAAGACTTAGCATTTTGCCATCACAATAACAACCCAGCAGCACAAACAGATTGGTTCTGGCAGTCAGGAATGGAAATATCTGATGAAGAACCTCCAAGAGCCCTCTGCTTCAGCCTCTGCTTTACCAGACATGAGCACAGTTGAATGCTTACCTGCAACAGGACTCTTGCTCAGGTTTAAACTGGGAGCCTCTGTGCCCTCCTCCAGCTGCCCATCTGCCTCAGTCTCTTTCTTCTTTTCAGCATCTTTTACGTCTTCGTTAAGAGTAGTTCTTGTGCTCTCCTCTCCTTCTAAATCCCCCTGAACAACAGGGAGGGCACTAGGAGATGGAAGAGGAGGTGGAGAAGGAGTTGTAGTGGTAAGAGCAGCAGCAGCAGCAGCAACAGAAGTGGGAGGAGAAGGCGGCGGAGGGGGGGGGGGGGGGGGGGCCGGAGGAGAGGGAGCAGGCTGCAGAGCGCCGGGAGCCGAGGGGGAGCTTTCCGCTGCCGCTGGAGCTGCTTCTGCTGCCTCTGCCTCGACAGTCAATGGGGCAGCTTCTGCCGGGGCCGCCTCTGCCGCGCTCTCCGCTGCACTCTCTTCGTCCCCGTCACCGTTCGGGTCGCTCCTGGGAGCGGTGCCAGCGGCCCCGGGGGTGGCACCTGGTGCCCTGCCGCTGGGCTCCTCGCCCGCCTCTGCGCTCGCCTCCTCCGCTGCCAAAGGCTCCGACGTGTCCGTGCAGGGCACGGCGCTGGGCACCGGCAGTGCCTCGTCTTTTGGGGGCACCAGTTCACATTTCTCCTCCGAGTCAGCGGCAGGAGTGGGTTTGCTGGAAACTGCGACGGCAGCAGCGGCAGCAGCTGGAGAAACGCCCGCGGGGGGAGCGGCAGGGGTGGGTGATGGAGCCAGAGGGAGCTCTGGTGAGGTGTCCACTGAGGTGCCCTTGGTCATTTGGCCAGCTGGATCTTTCTTCTCCCCAGTAGGTTCTGGTCTGAGGACTGGAGAAGAAGGTTTTAATACTGGATCTGGTTTTGGCTTCTCTTCTGGGAGAGGAGAAATAAAAACAAAAAAAAAAAGGGCAAGGTTACAACACAATTCAATCTCCTTTCCCTTCACTGTACTTCAACCCCCTCAGCTCCTTTTTCCCCTGCTCTGCCAACTATTCCACAAGCTCCCAGGAGGACCCCAGAGGCACCTGAAGCTCTGGTTGCACCTAAAGGGGCAGGTCAGACAGCTTGCACCCTGCACATCTGCAAGCACAGCTGCTGCTCCTGGAGCTCTGAGCGGAGGCTGTGCACTCAGCAGCCCTCCTGGGCAGCAGAGCCAGGTGGGGATGCTACAGAACAGGGACTGGAGGAAGGAACTCCTCCTGAAACCAGATTTTTTTCTTTACAGGAGACAACAAGTTATTTAATCTGCCTCAAATGACTCCTAGAGCAGCAGAGTGGTGATCAAGGGCACAATGTCCACCTGGAGACCAGTGCCAAGTGGTGTCCCTCAGGGGTCAGCACTGGCACCAGTGCTGGCTGACATCTTTGTCAGTGCCATGGACAGAGGAATCAGTGCAGCCTCAGCAAGTCTGCAGATAGCACCAAGCTGTGTGGCACAGTCACTTGCTAGAGGGCAGGGATCTATCCAAAGGGACCTGGACAGGCTGCAGAGCTGTGCCCAGGCCAAACTCATGACATTCAACACAGCCAAGTGCAAGGTCCTGCACCTGGGTAGGCACAATCCCAAAAACAGCTCCAGGCTGGATGGGGAATGGCTGAGAGCAGCCCTGAGGAACAGGACCTGGGGGTGTGGGGTGATGAAAAGCTCAAGATGAGGCTGCAGTGTGAGTGCAGCCCAGACAGCAACTGTGTGCTGGGCTGCAGCAAGAGCAGTGTGGGCAGCAGGGCAAGGGAGGGGATTCTGCCCCTTTGCTCTGCTCTCCTCAGACCCCACCTGCAGTCCTGTGTGCAG